>VDFB02382771.1:35956-87473 GCA_007258455.2 Sequoia sempervirens
ACAATTAAACACACCTTTTGGTTTTGCCATCATGCTCAACACCTTTGGAACTTTCTATTTTCCACTCATCCTATGCTCTTCCCTTAGGCTTAGACGTGGAGAATGGCTCTTCTTGGTCCCTCCCATTTTCACAATGCTATCATCCAATCCTTCAGGCACATTATCCTCAAGCTTGTTTGGAAATTACGTTGTTTGGTGGCCTTCTACAACACTTATTATTCCCTTGATACTGAATTCATGTTTCTTTGTGCAAACTTCGATTCTTACATCATTAACCTTCAGTTTTCTTTACAAGCTCATCCTGAGTTTAGGAGGATATTAAATGAACTGTAGGATCATCTCAATGCCTTTGAGACAAGTTCCAAATTATAATGTTCTCTAGAGTAGTGTTGGTGTTGATTAGATGGAATATTTTTTATTTTCTCATTGAAGGGACTGCTTTGGATTTTACGTGGAATCACTATAGGCTGATCAATAATATTAAACAATGCAAACAAAGGTTGATGTTTCCTCCTAGCTATATTTTTGGCTGCTAATATGGAGTTGTTTTATCTTTTATACATGTTTGTTGGGGATATTATAGAGAAAGTCTATATTACTAGGTTGCTAATTTGGAGTTGTTTTATCTTTCAATGTTGTTCATATTCCTATGCTGGAAAGTTGTATAGCTATGAAAAACTATTATGTGGCTTTGAGACAATGGCAACATAGTTTCAAATTTAGGTTGATGATTAATCTTCTGTTTTAACTAATTCTTAAAGAAAGTCTACAGCAATAAAGATTATTGTAGAATGAATTCTTGAAGCTACAAAAGTTTTTTTTTTTTTTTTTGTTGATTATTGTTGTGGGCCTTCAGCTCACATTATTAAACTTCTGTAATTTCTGATTTTCATTAATTGAATTTCTTCTTCCAATAAAAAAAGTTTTGTTGGAGATGAATTTGAATGGAATTTTAAGAAAATGGAGAAAATAAATCTAATGGAATAAGAGGTTTTCATTTTAACTTCCATAATTTATTAAGTTTAAATGCTTTAATATATCGTGTCCTTTTATCATGAGTTTTATATAAAGTAAAAAGCAATTTTCAATAATAGGAATGTTGATTAATTAAATATGATGTAAGAATATATATATATATTATATCATGTTTATTATTAATGTGGGTATTAATAATTAATATAAATTAATAGAATAATCTAACAATCATTTAAATATATGTTATGTGGAAGTAGTCACAATCATTAATGAGGAAATGAAACTTGAGAGGTATCAAACAAATTCTTTAGGACTATCATAACTCACATAATACAAACTAGGAAAAATACAGGGATAAACTAAAATGAAAAACATACCCACCCCTATTTGAAAATTCATAAAATAAGATAATTACAATTCATGATTTGCATCATTAAGGATAACTAATTATTTACATCATTTGGAATGGATTTGCTAAATGTGTAATCAAGGATAATCATACACATTAATCATCATTAATGTTGTTTAGCATGGACACAAAAAAATGTTAATAGTAATGGTCCAACAACAAATGTAGATAGGGACATGATATCCATCATTAAAGTTGTTAGACATGGAAATACATATTGTCAAAAAATATGGTTTTAAAACAATTGGTGGAGAGCAACACACACATTATCAAGAGGTACAACTCATTGTCCTAAATACCAAAACTTCCCATCCTCTTGGTTATAAAAATTCTCACCTTTTTGGTTACCAAATTTTTACCTCCTTCACTATCCTAGCTACTAAGACTTATCATTTTCTTGGTTGCCAAAACTTTTCCTCTTTCACTATCCTAGCTACCAAAACTTATATTTATCACGATTACTAAATATTTGTAGCAAAACCCATCATAACCCCCTAATTTTCAAAGGGGAAACAATATAAATATATGGAGCCTCTCAAGTATTATATTGTAATATTACTATTTTTCAATATAATTATGCAACAAATAAAATGTAACATTTAGAGTTTAAACACAACAATTGTATAATTCCATCAAAACATATAGTGATTTAAAATTTATTAATTTAAATGAATAGTGATTAGATAAAAAATAAGATTTAGATTATGCAACAATAGATTTATATCTCCAATAAATTATTAGGCAAAAAAAGAAAACACTTATCTTTATTTGAATGTGTAGAAAAACCACAAATTTCCTGGAATGGTTCCTTGGTTTAGCCTCTTCCATCTGTGAGCAGTCTAGGAGGAACAAAGCATACTACAATGCTCTAAACAAGTGTTGGTTCAATTAAACAATTATCAACACAAGTGCAAATACACAAGCCTTGGCTAAGATAGTCTTGAGTATACTCTATACCCCATGTTGGACACACATTATGTGTCCCCTTCTCTAATGCTCATATCTTGCTAACCTGGAATTCTATTCCTGTAATTTCTCAATTAATTCCTTTCCTTATTCCTATTATTTCTCCTTGAATGTTTCTTATTCCTTGAATGTTTTGCTCCTACTCTCCAATTCCCACATAAATGCTCTATATAAGTCTTAAGGGGTGGTTTGCAAACCATCACACCCTTTCCCAAAAGTTTCCTTTTAATAATTATTTAAATAAACAATTATTCATCCCCCTTTTAAAAGAGTTTATATATATATATATATATATATATATATATATATATATATATATATATATATATATATATATATATATATTATTAATCTCTCTTTTAACCAAAGGATCATAATATCCTTTATTTTTATATCTCCCTTTTAATTATAAAGGCTTATTTAATAACTTTCTCTCCTCTTGGGAAAAAAGTCACGTAACATATAGCCATCAAGCAATATACCCAAACTTCAAATGCAAAAATAACTAGAGATGGGAATGGTTCTCATTTTGGAGTCACCTCAAAGACTCACATAAGCCATGATCTAGATGAGTGAAACATGCCAGAATAGAAAATTCCCTATTCTAACAAATACAAAATAATAAACACACAAATATGTGAAATAAAAAAAATATATTCCACATGCAAGATTACAATGTAAATAGGATCACTTTCAAATGTGTGCATGAGAGGAGTATTTATAAGAAATACCCAAGAAGATTCATATCACATGATAATTAGGTGATTCAACAAGTGAGTCACTATAAGGGAGAACAAGTAAAACATAACTTACTAAATATAGAAGATACTTTATATGAATGTGAAAAATGTGGGTGAGAGAAGATGCTCCTCACAATGTGACATGTGTTCAAGTCAACACCTAAAAAAGCTTATTATATGCATATCAAGATTAGGGTAATAAAATAAATATACAATTATATTATGCACTCTAACACCTCCATAAGCATAGGTTAGGTAGGTAGTGATAATAGTGAAGGGTCCTAACAAGTAGGCTTGATGAGATACTCATGAACAATAAAGCCTCACACAAATGGAGAAAAGGAGAAAAACCTACGAGAAATAAAAGTCATCTCCAAAAGAGAGAATGAGAAGGACAAATAAACCTTCTAAAAAAATTATCCTTGAAATATAAGAACATGTTGATGAAGAGCTTATCAAGCATGCAACTATAAACTCTACCATAGATGAATTGATGGTTTCTTTGGAATCAATGAATCTCCAATGACTATAGATTAGGATAAGAGAGACAAAATATTGCATGAATAACCTCATATACACTACTCAACCATAAATACACAAATGACACAAAGGAAAAAACACTTTGTGAATTTAAAAATGTATATGATACTATGATCAAAGAGACCAAAACCCTACATGATTAAATGTGCATGTGATGCTCTACACAGGTATTAAAAATTCATGAATACTAATCACCTGAAATATAGTAGAATGTTGTCTAAGTTATTTCTCCATTAATCCAAAAAAGTTAGCATAATAATGTGATGATATCCTAATAATGATAATAAGGGAGAGGTGTTAAAAATAATAATTATTTAATATTGTACAATAGTGTGCAAAGGAATGTGGAATACAACACTAGGTCTAATATGATGTATAATAAGTTGAAAGGGTGTACAAAATAAGGAACAAACATAGAATGATATAATATCTCAAATTCTTTGTTGTGGAGAAACAGTCTTTGAACAGAGTTGTGACAAAAAAAATAAAGGCACACACAAACCCCATAACACTTTATAAGATATTGTGAGTACAAGAAAAGGCACACTATAATGTATAAGAATCTTTAAAACAAAAAGTAAACAGGTGCCACTTTATTTTAGTGTGTTTATAAAACTAAAAATACATGTTATGTATTATTATAATGTCCAAAATAGGACCATATACTAAAAATAAAAATTTGATACAAAATGAGAGAAAGTTAATGGAACTACTATGAAGTAGACAAAAAATATGTGCTTTCAAAAAAATGGACCTAGAAAGGAGTCTATACGCAAAAGGTATGACCCATCAAAGTTTCCAAAAATGAGAACTACAAAGTGATATTTCTAATAAGACAAATTTATGGAAATAACTATAATTATAAATTGAAAATCATTTAAATTGTCATAAAGAGCATGAAATTCTACCCTATTTCAAGAGAAAATTATGAAGAAAATACTTTCATATGTACAAGTTAGAGGCCTTCAAAGTTTCCCTCCTAAAATAAATAAATAAAAAACATTGAAGAGGGTTCTATTGGGTGGCTCAACTAGTGGAGGTAAAGAGGAAATGGGGCATTGAGTATTTTTGTTTTAATATATATATATATATATATATTATAACATTAAAAAAATATTTTCTAGTGGGAGTTAATCCTAAGTATCTCCCAAAGAGGGTTATAGGTTTAGTAGCTTGCTCCCATACCCCTCTTAAAAGGTGTGGTGAGGATTGTGGGGCCCCACCCTTATCACCTCATTTCCATGTCATGGGGTAACATGGGGTATGGGCTACCCCACAACCCCAATTTTAATTTAAAAATGAGTTTTTTTAGTGCTAGGTTGTGATATATAAATGCCATTTTTTATTTTTATTTTCTAAATAAAACAAATAAAAAAGGTATTAATTTTTATTGTATAGTAAAAGGCCATACAACTATATGACCTACAAAAAAAAATCCCCTCCACTACACCTACTTTGCTTTTAGCTATTTGGAAATCAAGTTAGGGGTCTTTGGCCACTCCATAGCCAATGACACTATCCATTTGGCCTCAAAGTGATTTACAATAAGTTATTTTCCTATAGTAAAAATTAAACCTCTAAACAAAAAAATTAAAAATAATTATAAATGGAAATAAAAATTAGCAAACCAAAAGTGCTCTTTGAGGTTTTTGGATGTTTAAAATGTTATAGAAACATAAAAATCACACTACGATGCCCTAAATATTTCATTTTATATTACGAGCCTCTTGAAATCTATGTTCTTCTTTAGATGTAAATGAGCTCCTTCTCACCCTATGGCTATAATACCATGTTGGAGTCACCTCAAAAACTCACACAAGCCATAATCTAGATGAGTGAAGCATATCACAATAGATAATTTACAATTCCAATAAACACATAAACATGTGAAATAAGAATATATATCACATGTGTGCAAGATTACAACACAAATAGACTCACTTTCACACATGAGTATGATAGGAGTATTTATATGAAATAGTCAAGAGGATTTCTATCATGTGACAAATACGTGAGTAATCAAGTAAGTCAATATGAAGGAGGTCAAGTAAAACATAACTTTCTAAATATAGAAGATACTTTTTATGAGTGTGACACATGTCCATGTGAGAGAAAAATAATCCTCACATTGTTATATATCTTTGAGTCAATACCTGATGTCCTATGTATAATAAACCTAGGATAGTAAAATAGATATGTAATGATATTATTCACTTTAACACCTCCAACCTCCACTAGGTTGTTGCTTCATTCAAGATAATTGATGTGGTCATGTGGATCATAAAATTCAATATAAATCTCTCTGAAAAAAGTTGTAATATTTTCTAAAGTTATTAGATGCATAATTTATAACACTTGAATCATCAATACAAATAGGTTCCTCCCCATGAATCAAAAAAAATTTATAAGGGTGCTGGGTATCACAAAAAATGCACTCAAAGAACTTCAAATAAAAATTTTAATAATTAGTTTTGTTGTGATCCCCCACATTAAATTGTAATAACTTTATAAAGAACTAATAACCAAGTAATATATGTGTCCCATTTTAGATATAAAATACCAAAAACTTGTTATTAACAAAAAATCTCATCAAACCCTTGTGTTATACCCTCTTAATACAAATATTACAAAATATTTAAATTTCTTTAAACACTAACAATTTTCCATGTAACATCCCAAGCCACATGCCTAGGAATTCAATGGATAAAACATGGACCAACAATTTTTTCAAACCATAAGTGGCATTAAACTAACCACTCAAAATTAATATGTGCACAAGATGCTATAACATGTGATGGAATAGTTGACACGTACCATGATACACAAGCACAATGACAAAAGTAGAATACTTAAAAATACCATGGTTAGAAAAACATGGTTGGCAACGAAAATGATGTATGGAGGTTCCTAGGACTATTAGGATATCCCCCAATCCTCTCTACCCCACAATCCCTAAAATCCACTAGGGCACAACACATAAAAAATCCACTAATAAAGGCTTGGCCTTTTTATCAAAGGTCATTGAAATGTCCTAACCCCCAAAAGGTGTTGGAATTCCCATAATTTTGATACCTTGGTATGAAATTTTTCCAAGTTTGATGTCTCATTATCTTTTCTTGGGGCTGATACCTTAGTATCAAACTTTGCAAGAGTATGATACCTTAACATCAGACTCCATGAAATTCTAACACCCTACTAGCATTGAACTTCATGCAAATTTGATACCTCAATATCAACTTTAGGGAAACTCAATACCCTAGTATTAGCTTCATGGAAGCCAAATACCCTAGTATCAAACTCTACCCAAGTCCAATACCTCATCTATATTAGAATTTATGAAAGTTTGATACCGTAGTATTGGTTTTAAGGAAGCTTGTGTTGTAAGTATGAAGGTGTTGCCATTGATTTCAACAAGCTTGTGTTGTCATTGATGATAGTTGTGCAGTGGTTGAGAAGAGATTTTTTCTTTGATTAGTTGCATTATGTTGTCATCAGTTAAGTTGTTGATGTTAACCTCTGGTGTTTCTTTGAAAATATTCTATTTATGGTTTAGATGTCGATGATATAAATTGATAAAATAAGGAAACAGGGTGTTGCAGAGGTGTTCTATTTTTGCTTCGAATTTATTTTGGGTTGAAGATCTACTAATGTGGTTTGGATATGCTAGATAAAGGTGTTTAGAGTTTCTATATCCAAAATTTCAGCTTCTAGATTGATGGGTAGAGGAAGCTATGTTCACTAGTGTGTGAACTATTTTTGTAGTGTTGTTTACAAAGGTGTCTGGGAGAAATGTTTTTGCATTGCGTTTCTCCACAGTTGCTCTTCAGGTCATGTGACTCTAAAGGTATGTTTACGATGTTGATCTCTTGCCTGTGTCAAGAGGATTAGTGGTTTGACATTCTGGAAGATTGAGTTTAGAGTTGTAGTGTTTGGAAGTGTAGTCTGAGTGTACAAGTTGTGTACATTCTGAAGGTGTGAGTTGTTGCGAAGGAATATGATGGATTTCAAGAGGATAGAGGAATATTATAGATCATGATGAAGCATGGTATGTGGTTCACAAGTTACCCTTAGATTTGAGGAAGCATGTAATTCAAAAGTTTAATGGTGTTTGCACAGGCAATGATTGACCAAGTGTTTACACTACATTCAAAGATGTTCAAGTATTAATGGAGGTGTAGCATGGTGTGTGAGAGTTAATTTGGGTTCTAGTTAAGTTTTTTTTTGGTCCACTTTTCATTCCTATCCATCAAGGGAATGTTTAGTGCTGACCTATTTTGAATTTGTAAAGAGTAAAGTGAGTGTAGCTGACTTGAAGATGTTTTTCAAGTTATAGATGATATAAATGCAAGGTGAATTGATGTGAGATGGTGTGTGGAATAGAGTTGAGTTTTGTGATGTGAAATGTAGTGCAATATATAACACAAGATTGATGAATGCGGTGAGCTAAGGTATCTTGATCTCTTGAAGGATGTTAGTGATGGTTGGAGCTGTTTTGGTGGAACTTTTGTTGCATTGAGATTTTATTCTTTGTGTAACATCTTATCTTTCTTCTTTCTATTCAGGCAATGAGCCTGAGTTATGAGCCTTTTTGGATAGTGTGTCTTATTCTGGTAGTGAGCCTCTTTGTACCAATTTTTGCAATTACTTATATTGTGAGCTAATCCTCACCATGGTTTTACCCTCATTGGGTTTTCCATGTAAATATGGTGTTCTCTTGTGTATGATGTTGGTAGTTTCAATTTATGTTATCTACTTCCATGTTTAAACATTATAACAGATTAGGGGATTAATGAATGTATGTGGATTTGATAATTGTCGAGGGTTTTAATGTTCTAATTTGATACATTTGATTCACCTGCCCTCTTAGTTGTATTGTTCATTCAAAAATTGGTATCAGAGTAAGGTTCCTTGGAGAAAAATATTGACCACTTGAGGTAGATCTAGGATGGCAAACAAGAAGGAGATCCCTATTTTTGATGGTATAGATTATGCATTCTAGAAGGAGAAGATGGAAGGCTATCTAATTTATCTTGGATATGAAGTTGCAAAGGAAGTAAAGACTGCATACACCATGCCTACAAATGGACTGCACAAAGGTGATGAAATCAAGGCATATGAGACAAATGGTAAGGCAAGGTTTTTTCTTTTGACTAGTTTTGCAAATACTGAATCAGTGAAAGTTATGGATCTGAAAAAATGCTAAAGAAGTTTGGGATAAGCTATAAAGTATCTATGAAGGAGATGATAAGGTTAAACAAGCTAAGTTACAAAATATGAAGGCACAATTTGAGACTTTGTGAATGTTTGATGATGAAACAATCACAAGTTACATGTAGAGGGTTAATGAATTGGTAAGTGCTATGAGAGGTCTTGGTGCACAAGTCAAAGAACCTAAAGTGGTAAAGAAAATTCTCAAAACTCTTCCCGATTCTTATAGTGAAAAAGTTTTTGCTATTGAGGAATTTATAGATTTTAATACATACACTAGAGATCATTTGTATGGTACACTAACTACATTTGAAATAAGGAAAAATGGTTTGAAAAATGGTACAAAAGTGGAGACTGCTTTCAAGATTGGAAAATCAAAAAAAGTTGAAGATTCAAATGGAGATGATCTTGATGATGTGGAAGCTAACTTTGTAAGAAGAATGAAAAAGGGCATTGGTAAGTACAAGGGTAAATTAACTTTCAAGTGCTTTAGTTGTGGAAATATAGGTCACTATGCTTCAAGATGTCCAAACAAAACTGTGAACAATAATAAGGAAAACAACAATAAGATGATCAAGAAAAGATACTGTGTTAGAGAAGATGCTAGTATTTTTGAAGATGAATCTGATTATGGAGATGTTGATGATAATGAATGCTTGTTTTTGGCTCTAAAGGATGAATCTATTTCTACTAACTCTGAAAGATGTGTGAAGGAAAGTGTTCCAGAGAAAAAAGATCAAATTGGAGGAACTTTGGCATATGCTTTTCATGTAAGAAAGGATAAGAAATATTGGGTTATTGACAGTGGCTGCTCAAATCACATGATCGGAGATAAGATTAAGTTTATTAAAATTGAAAAATATGATGGAGGACTTGTTAAATTTGGAGATGATTTAGGTACTAAGATTTGTGGAATATGATCAATCGGTTTTGATGGCAAGCATAACATTGAAGATGTTTACTATGTTAAATGTTTAAGGCATAACCTCTTGAGTGTTGGAAAAATGTGTAGCAAAGGATACAATCTTATGTTTCAAGATTATGGATGTGAGATCAAAAAATGGTCTAGAACTATAATTGTTGCTGGAAATAGGACAAATGGAAATATCTATCAGCTCAAGGGTGTTGATGGTCACTTTTTTATGACTCAAATTAATGATAGTTGGTTATGGCACTAGAGAATGTGACATAAATTTTGATAACCCGGTTAGAATTAGTTTAGTTCAAGCAGTGAGAGATTTTTTGAGGATTACAAAGCCTATCAATGTTGTCTACAAAGATTTTCAATTTGGAAATCAAACTAGAAGTAGTTTCAAGGGAAAGGAACAATCTTTTACTAGATTGTTGGAATTGGTACACACAAACCTTTATGGTTTGACAAGAGTGAGAAGTCTTGAAGGTGACAGGTATTTCATGCTTTTGATTGATGATTATTCTAGAATGACATGGGTTACTTTTCTTAGAGAAAAATATAAAGCTCTAGATAGATTTAAAGCATTCAAGGTTATGGTTGAAAATGAGATGGATTTAAAGATCAAATGTTTGATGTCTGAAAGAGGTGGAGAGATCAATTCCAATAAATTTAACATGTTTTGTGAGAATCATGGCATAAAAAGGAACTTGCTCGCCCCTAGGACTCCTCATCACAATGAAGTGGTTGAAAGGAAAAATAGGACTATTCAAGAAGTTGCAAGGACTATGATGAGAGAAGCTAACCTACCAGAAGTCGACTGGAGAGAAGCAATGAATATTGTTGTCTACATACTTAATAGAGTCCAAGCAAAAGCTAACATCACAAAGACTCCCTATGAGTTGTGGTATGGAAGGATCCCTACTATCAAGTACTTTAGAGTATTTGGAAGCAAATGCTATATTAGAAGAGATGATGAAAATTTATGAAAGTTTGATGCAAGGTATGATGAAGGTACCTTCCTTGGATATTCTATTAAAAGAAAAGCTTAAAAATATTACAACAAAAGGCTAAGAAGTATTGTTGAAAGTGAAAGTGTCAAAGTTGATGAAGATTTGTAGAATTCAGTTGTGATAAATGGATATTAGTTAGATGAACCTGCTTGTGAAGAAGAAGAAGAAAAAGCTAAGGAAAAAGAAGTGTAGAATGAAGAGGAAGAAGTATAAAAAAAAAACCCTAAGACCCCTAAGTATGTACATATAAATAATTCCAAAGAATAGATCATTGAAGACAAAAGAAAATGTGTGTTGACAAGAAGAAGAGTTGATGAGGCAGAGGAAAATCTATGTTTACTTTCTAAAATTGAACCAAAGATAGTAAGTGAGGGATGGAAAGATGAACATTGGATGAAGGAAATGGAAGAAGAACACATGTAGATTGAGAAGAATCAAACTTGGGAACTTGTTCCTAGACCTGAAAAACAAAAACACTATTGGTACTAAATGGGTAATTAGAAACAAGTTGAATGAGAATGGAGGAGTAGTAAGAAACAAGGTGAGGCTTGTGTGTAAGGGCTATGCACAATTTTAAGGAATAGACTTTGAGGAGAAATTTGCTTCGATGGCTAGAATGAAAGCAATTATAATGTTTTTGGAGTGTGCAACACATAAGGAATTTAAAGTTTATCAGATGGATGTGAAGTATTCTTTCTTAAATGGAGAGTTGGAAGAAGAAGTTTACATGGAACAATCAGAAGGATTTTAGTTTTCAGATAAACCTAATATGGTTTGCAGATTGAAGAAGGTAGTGTATGGATTAAAGCAAGCTCCCAGAGCTTGGTATGCAAGGTTGGAGAGATATTTTCTATAGAAAGGATTCAATAAGGGTACCACATATAGTAATCTTTACTTTGAAGTTGAGTAAGATCAAATCTCGATAGTGGTTGTGTATGTTGATGACATAATCTTTGGAGGCAATGAAGCTATGTGCAGGAAGTTTGCAAAGGAGATGCAAAAAGATTTTGAGATGTCTATTTTTGGGGAGTTGAATTTCTTCCTTGGGCTACAGATTAATCAAACGGATAAAGGAATATTCATTTCACAATCAAAGTATTTTAAGGAGATGTTTAAGAATTTTGGAATGGATGACTCCAAACCAATATGTACTCCTATGGTTACTAGTTGAAAACTAAGTAAGGATGATGAATCCCCTAAGGTTGATCAGAGAAAGTATAGATCTATGATTGGTGGACTATTATACCTAACTACTACTAGACCAGATATCATGCATGCAGTTTTTCTTGTGGCTAGATTTCAAGAAAATCCTAAAGAGACACATGTTGTAGTAGTGAAGAGGATATTTAGATATTTGAAAGGCACTCCAAATTTTGGCTTATGGTATTCTTAGGATACTAATTTCACATTGAGTGCTTATACAAATGTGGATTGGGCTGGTTGTGTTGATGAAAAGAAAATTACTAGTGGTGGTGCATTCTTTCTTGAATGAAAATTGGTATCATGTCTTAGCAAGAAACAAGATTATGTTTCTTTATCTACTACAAAGGCTGAGTATATTGCAATAGCATCTTGTTGCACATAGGTATTATGGATGACATAGATATTGAAGGATATCAAAATAGTCTATGATGAGCCTATTTCTATCTTTTGTGATAATACAAGTGCAATCAATATTTCAAAGAATCTAATGATGCATTCAAGAGCAAAGCATATATCAATTAGGTATCACTTTTTGAGAGAGAAAGTTGTGAAGAATGAAGTAGGCTTGAATATGTACCTACAAAGGATCAGATTGCTAACATATTTACTAAGGCTCTTCCTAAGGATAATTTTGAGTATCTTCAAGAGAAGTTGGGGGTTATTTCCTTTCTTTCTTTAAACTAGATGCATATGGATATGCATCTATCTAGTGGATCTATAAATTCATTCTATATGGAGATGCATCCATCTAGTGGATCTATAAATTCATTTTTTTTCTGGACTGATGTTAGTAGATACCTATTAAGGGGAGTAGGTAGTGACATTGTTGTAGTATGGACTACATGTTTTCATGGTGCATATGTTGCTAGTTTGATTGGTGTGTACTCCCAAGGGAGAGTATTCAGAGAAATTGCAACTATATTGGTTCTATGTTAAAGGGGGAGAACAATGCAAAATATTGTATCCTTTTCTATTGGTTTCAAAGGGGGAGAAAGAGAGAAGTCATGAGAGAGAGAATTCATGTGAAAAATGAAAGTATCAAAGGGGGAGAGTGTGTTAATGAGTTAGTTGTGCAAAGGGGAGTGATCCCACAATACTAGTTTACAATTTCTAGGAGATCCTAATTTTTGCTAAAATCACATATTTTTAGAAAATATAATGATTTAAGCCTTGAAAAGTTCCATTTAAAGGATTCCAATTGAAGAGGGTTTGATCGAACCACCTTAGATGAAACCCCCTTGGATAGAACCCCGCTATTTTTAAACCATACCTATAATGGAGTCTCCTTTACACGCGGTATCAAAATGTTGATAAAAACCCACTTTTGATTTACCTTTTGGGGGATTAAATGAATTCATTTAAAATTTATTTTTTGTAAGTATGTAGTCCTTATTATAAGCTTCCAAAAAGTATAATTTTAAATAAATTTAATTTAATTATTATATTTATTTTTATTTCTTGTGAATGTAGGTTTTCACTAAAAATCAAGCTCTTTGTTCTGCACATGTGGAAAAATAGCAGATTATCAAAATAAATTAAAAAATATCAATGCATTATATATTGAAGTCCTTGATCCAACAAAAAAAATTTGAATTTTGATACCATACAAAAAACTTGTTGTATACAGTTCGCCTATGTCTGAATTGTAATTGGTTTGACTTTGAAACTTGATTAAGGGAAAAAAATTCAATAAAACACTATGAAACCAAATGAAATGCAAAATATTGTAGTTACAAATCTAAATTTTAAAAAATTAAAATTTTAACCTTCATGGAAAAAAAGTTATGTTGTATACAATGAGCATCACTCCTTAAAAATGGTGTTTACTGGAAAAAACTGATTTTTGAAGGAGATGGAAAAAGAAGTGCAATCTGATTCCAATTTTTTTGAAAAAAGTATATTTAGAATCTACAGAAAAAATATCACAAATCACTAGTTTGCATCATCTTCAAATTCCTCACAATTTAGCCGCTATAGGTGCTCGAAAGTGAAGATTTAGTTAGAAAAAATCAGTTTAGTGTCCAGTTTGGCCAAAAATTGTAAACCAGTATTGTGGGATCACCCCAGGGGAGAAAAGAGAAAATTAAATAGATATTTTTAGAGTTGCATGTTTTCTTTGATGTTTTTTCACATCTTGTATTGCCATCAATGACAAAGGGGGAGATTATTGCAAGTATGAAAGTGTTGTCATTGATAACAATTGTGCAGTGATTGAGAAGAAATTTTTGCTTTGATTAGTTGTATTATTTTTTCATCAGTTAATTTGTTGATCTTAACCTCTAATTTTTCTTTGGAAAGCTTCTATTTATGGTTTAGATGTCGAGGATATTCAGAAATTTGATAAAATAAGGAAACAGGGTGTTGCAAAGGTGTTCTAGTGTTGCAGAGGTGTTCTGGTTTTTCTTCGCATTTCTTTTGGGTTGAAGATCTACTTATGTGGTTTGGATATGTTAGATAGAGGTGTTCATAGTTTCTATATCTAGAATTTTGGCTTCTATATTGATGGTCACAGGAAGTTACATTCACTAGTGTGTGAACTGGTTTTGTAGTGTTGTTTATAGATGTGTCTGGGATAAATGCTTTTGCTTTGCATTTCTCTAAAGTTTCTCTTCAGGTCTTGCAATTATAAAGGTATGTTGATGGTGTTGATCTCTTGCCTACATCCTAAGGATTAGTGGTTTGGCATTTTGGAAGATTGATATTAGAGTTGTACTATTTGATAGTGTAGTCTGAGTGTATAAGTTGTGTACATTATGAAGGTGTGAGTTGTTGCGAAGGAATTTTGATGGATTTCAAGAGGATAGAGGAATATTATAGATCATGATGAAGCATGGTATGTGGTTTTCAAGTCGTCCTTGGATTTGAGGAAGCATGTAATTCAAATTTTTAATGGTGTTTGCATGGGTAACGGTCGACCTCGTGTTTACACTACATTTGAAGATGTTCAAGTATTAATGAAGGTGTGGCATGGCATATGAGAATTAATTTGGGTCATAGTTAATTTTTGTTTTGGTTCACTTTTTGTTCCTATCCACTGTGGGAATGTTTAATTCTAACCTATTTTTAATTTGTAAATATTAAAGTGATTGTAGCAAAATTAAAGATGTTTTTCAAGTTGTGGATTGTATAAATGCAAGGTGAATTGATGCGAGATGGTGTGTGGAATAGAGTTGACTATTGTGATGTGAAATTAAGTGCAGAGGTGCAAAATGCAGTGCGAGCTATAATACAATATTGTTGAATTTATTAAGTTGAGATATCTTGATCTCTTGAAGGTTGCTAGTGATGGTTGTAGTTGTTGTGGTGGAACTTCTATTGCATTGAGATTATGTTCTCTGTGTAACATCTTATCTTTCTTCTTTATATTTTGACAGTGATCCTTTCTCGACAGTGTGTCCTATTCTGGTAGTGAGCCTCTTTGTATTAGTTTTTGTAATTAACTATATTATGAGCTAATCATCACCGTGGTTTTCCCTCATTGGTTTTTCCACGTAAATCTAGTGTTCTCTTGTGTATGGTGTTGGTTGTTTTAGTTTATGTTATCTTGTTTCCAAGTTTAACTGTTATAATAGATTAAGGGTTTGATGATTGCATGTGGATCTAATTATTATTGATGGTTTTAATGTTCTAATTTGATACAACTAATTCACTTCCCCCCTCTTAGTTGTCTTGTTCATTCAACAACTTTATACCTTGATCTATCGGCTTTAGGAAAGCCTAATACCCCAATATCAGCTTCATGGAAGCTTGTTACCTTGGTATTGGTTTCATGGAAGCCTAATACCTTGGTATTGGCTTCATGGAAGCCTGATACCCTAGTAATGGACTCCACCAAATTCTAATACCTATCCAATTATATCAAACTTCTTTGTATTTTGATACATACACAACTATATCAAACTTCTCCAATGTCTAATATTGGAATAGACTTTTATTGGACTTCTTTGAATTCTAATAGTAGTAGACCTATATTAGAATTCTCCACAATTTGATACCGAACACATGTAACAAAATTATTTAAATTATAATACCCAACACTTAGTATTGGCTTTCTCTAAAGTATAATACACTAACATGGTATCAAATTTATTCAAAATAAAATACCCAAAAATTGACAAGCTCAACTTTCACACTCAATGAGGCATAAATTCCTCAATTTATGAGTTGTTATGAAATGGTTTGAGATGAATATTCAAGGTATTGTGGATACCATAATTGCCACACAAGAGCCTTCCAAAGAACTTGGATCCTAAGAAACATAGCATATGGCTACATTATCTTCTTAACATATATAAGTGAATAAAAGAAAAACATGAGAATACTACTACCAAATCCAAGCTTGTTTGAAACCAATGTTGAGATAGACTCAAAGAAAAAATTGGGAAATTCATCTATTAAGATAATATGAGAAGGATTAATCACCCATAAACATGATTATAAAAAGTATATTTTGATCTAAATATGGCCAACTATTAAAATTCTAGGTTATAAAAATGCCAACACCCTCACAAGAAGAGGTATGGAGAAAATACCGAAAAAATTATAATAGACTATTCCATTTTAAGGGTTTCATTAAAAACATATATGGGACATAATCCACATCAAAAATTATACAAAATTAAAAAAATATTCAATGAATACAAAGGTCACATGGACTTTACTTACCAATATTGTAGACAATATTAAACTAAGTTCAAATCAAGGTTAAAAGTTGAGACTAATTCCCTACTTGAAAGGTTTATAATCTATTACATAATGATACAATAATTACTATCAAAATTACATGATAGGATTCAAATATCCTCAATTATACATTTTTCATCCATTATCAAAAATGAGAAAACCAAGGCAAGGAATAGAGAACTCTCACTTGTAAACCACCCAAAGATCCTACAACAAGGCTTCCAAGATCTTTGTTTCCCCAAGAGTGGTTCCATGCCACCCTACCATATGATACCCTTAGGTCCTCCCACCTGTTAGCTCTCAAAAACGCAGGTTTGAACCACGAAAGGTTGCCAAGCTTTCACGATGTTTCAGGGTAACAGAGCAAGGTTTGAAACAATCAAACCTTCTACTCTTCAGGTGCTGCTAGACCTAGGCGGGTGAACCTCTCTTGAACAATGCAAGCTTATCTTATGATTATCCTTCTCATGTGCTTTGTCCACAATGTCAGATTATAGTGAACAAAATGAAACCAAACTTGATAGCAATCTTCTAATCTAAATCCTAAAATGCTTGATTAACAGATGTAAAGAGATTAAGTGAATTCAAAATGATGAAATGCAGAGACTAGTGCCTTGTTGGGTATGCGGAGTCAAACGAAACAAAGGTGAGTAGTTTATTCTGGCAGAAAATCAAATTGTAGGCATATGATCTATTTATAACTTGTATAAACAATGCAAGATTATGATTACTAAGCTCTACTTTAAGAATCCAGATGAATTACCCCTGATTACTGTGATCAACAGAAAGGATTTAATCCCTACTTGAGAGAACCAGTCAATTAATCACACATATACAACAAATGTGCACCGATAAATTGAGAATA
Organism: Sequoia sempervirens; assembly: GCA_007258455.2. Taxonomy (NCBI): domain Eukaryota; kingdom Viridiplantae; phylum Streptophyta; class Pinopsida; order Cupressales; family Cupressaceae; genus Sequoia; species Sequoia sempervirens. The sequence goes on from VDFB02382771.1 coordinate 53,469, forward strand.
AACTTGTTATTTCAATTTAAACAACCAGAAAGAATCAACTTGGAGACAACTTTAGCAATGCTTTTCAATAAATTCAACATACAATTGATACTGGAAACAACCTGCCACACCAGTTGAATTTCATTGAAACCACCATTTGAAATCATGCACATAGTCTCTGAAAAGAGAAAATTATCCTACTGTAGCCATCTGACTACCTATTGCTTCTAATCTTAAATCTGATCCTTCCTCAATTACAATCCAGGGTGCATATAAATACACCAACATGAGAAAACCAAATGCTTCAAAATCATGTCGGCCCACTGTGGAAATCGTGTACAAATCATGTCGGCCACAAGATCTGGAATTCTATTATTACCAGTGACAGTCGGCAAGATAGGCCAAAAGGTATGCTGAAGGAAAAATAACACTTATCGCTCATGCCCGAGTTCCCCTGCTCCTCGTGCTTCGTCGTGACCATCTATTTGTTATACCGAATCCAAGAAATGTCGCCTTGTTTCATTGTGTATCGCTATAGTACATCCAGGTCGGTGAAACGTTATATAGACCATTCTATGTTTCACCGAGAACCCTCCTCATTCTTCTCATGTCGCTGTAGCATAATAGTGTCAGGAAGACCTTATAGAGAATACACAAGTCATACCGAAAGGCCTTAACCATCCCCACAAGTCACCAGGACTCATTGCTTCTCTTACCAATAGATTTCCCATCATGCGTGTCGTTATAGCTCATTGCTATCGGGGAGACCTCATGTAGATATCATATTATTTCACTGAAAACCCCGAACACACCAATTCACCAAGACAAAGCCACCCCTACGTCGACAAAGATTCTTATGTCGTTATAATATCCAACCTTCAGGGAGACATCATGTAGAGAACTCCTTGCTTCACCGAAAGTCATCCGAGATAGTTCACGTTCGTCAAGACAATATAAGACTCTCGCCGAAAGCCACATGAAGAAATCGTTAAAACCCTATCAGTGGGACATATTGAATTTGCTATGAGATGTCACTGAAACCCCCAGACCCTTGCCGAAATAGCATCCCCTTGCATTGTCGGTCGGTGAAACAACGCGAAGTCATTATAACCCTTCAGCAAAGTCCATGTCTGGCCGAAACGAACATTGAAGCACAAGTCAGCAAGACCCAAAAACATTCGCCAAGATGCAATGCCGAAAACTCCAAGCTTTGTCGATATGTATATCATCCTAATCGCCGAAACAAAACCAAAGTCTCACTGACAACCACATGTAAGTAAGATCCAGTCTCTATGACAAATGATAAGTCTTGCCGATAGGCAATATAGACTTATGCAAGCAAAAAATGCTCAATGGGTCGAGGAGACAATAGAAGACCTATGTCGATAGGCACCAAAAGGTGGAAAATGCAAGACCCAAAGGATTCAAAGGGACAAAAGGGAAAAATATGAGTGGAAAATGCACACGGTAAGGCCAAAAGAGTAAAATCAACATGTGAAAATATCAGATTTTAACAGTTCCAATAGTGGCTCCGTCTGGGGATGATTGAGTGTAAAATCAATGCAAGGATCCATAATCATTGGGTGAGCAGACCAAACCAAACAAAAAATGAGCTAGTGAGAAGAATGGAAATGGAAATGAAGCATGAGAATGCAAGATGGAGATGAATGCAAAATGGAAATGAAACAGAGCCCTAAAACTACTGTGCATGGAAAAGAATTTTTAAGAGGATGAGCAAAAGTTGTCCATGCACTGGCAACCCTCAGTCCTCCATGCTTTAGCTTGACCTGTTCTGAGCTGTTACAATCTGAAACTCAAACCAAGCTTTTCCCTGTCAAACACCTAGTTTTTTGTTGAGTTCATCAAATTCTCCCTGAAGATACTCATGCAATCATTCCTATCATTGTTATTGCAAGTTCTTAGAGTATCATCATGCTTGGTTTGGCCCAAAATCCCTACACCGTCCTGTAGTGCAAATTCTTCAACATTTTGGGACAAATCCCTATTATTTTCAACATTCAAGATGTATGCATGTGAAATACAATATTTATTATTATCTTCCTAATTGTTATGTATCATAAAGCATTCACTCAACTGTATTAAAATTTCACAATCAAAGTGCCCCTCTTGAAAAACAAAAAACTCTGTTAGACCAACATTATCTGAAACAAGCAAATCTAAAACCTTTTGCATCTCCTCAATATCTTCATTCAGAGACAATACTGGATCATGACTCATGTCTCCAGTATCAAGCATATATGAATCAATCAAATCTGGAACTCTATCATCCTTGGTATGCAAACAAATGTCTTCTTCACATGGATTAGAAATTTCAAGATCACATACCTCATCCTGAATAGAAATAGACTTTTGATCAACACCAAAAGTATCACCATTACTCCAAGAAATACACAAGGAGTCATAAGAACCTTTACATGAAGATTCTTCACTGTCAAAACAAAAGTAAGCTAGAGACAAAACTTCAAAATCTTCATCATGTGCACAACCCTAGCATTTAGAAGTAAACAATTCTGCAATCTATTCACTGACAAGTGAACAGGTCTCAATATTTTCATCACTATAGTTATACTCCTCACATTTGTCATTATCAAATAGAAATTCAATACCATCAGGGAATGGGAAATTAGAAACATCATCAGTGCAGTTACTTATTCCATCATTTTGCTTGTCTGAAATTGTTTCCTCCTTTTCATTGAATGGATTTGAAAATATCTGAAATTTACTCATTGACACACCTTGGCAAAAAATCATCTGATCTTCATTTAACTCTTCATCATACAACGAATTTGAAAAAATTTGGAAATTACTTTCAAATGTACATACCTCTTCTTCATCAGATGTATCATCATAATTTTCAACTGCGGCCAGAGATATTGCATATTTACTATTTGATGAATCAACATCTCCCATTGCCACTTCATCCTAATCTTCATAAGAGGTGAAGGAATCCCTTGACTGCAGATCAAAATCCTCAGGTTTATCATCAGAATCTAAATATTCACTGGATTCCTCACCACATGCAATGCTTTCCCTGTCACAATCTGTTATGCAAGAGAAATGTCTTGCACCTTCATCTTCATTATGCAAACCATCACAGGAATCATCCTAACTTGCACATATCTCATCTTCTACCGGTTGCATGATCTGATCAATTTCTTTACACTCAACAGAAATACAACTATTGGATTCAATATTGATAGTGTTCTCATACCTTATTCCTTTGTTTCCTTCCTTTTGATTAGTAACAGTTAGTCTCTCCATCCCTTCTTCATTAAATCTCTTCAAACTGTATTGAGCAGGCACCTCAACAGAATGTAGCACTGTATAATCTTCTTCATAGTCAGAAAGGACTTGTTGTTCAGGCATATGAACATTGTATTTCTGATTTGAAACATTATGCTGATAACCTTCAGTCTCTGAAGGTGAGTTCCTCTCTACAACATGGTGAAAGGTATATGAAGCCAGATACACTGTGTGATCTTCTCTATTGTCTCCCATCAACATTCCCTCCTCCTGCATTCTTTGGGCTACAACACAATGATCTGGGGAATGTGGCCCATCACAAAATTCACAATAGTAATTGTTACCTACAATGTAGGTTCACCTCTTGCTTAATGGGTCAGGAGCTTCCTTATTTCCAAGCCTGGCATTTATAGGTTTGTTGTCCTTCCAATCTGTTTTATAGGGCATATCATGCAACCTCGGCCTTTCGTTCCTGTATATGTTGCTTCGCTGATAAACCCTATGGATATCTCTTTTGCTGATCATCCTAGCAGCCTTCCTATTGTTTTCAATTGTTTGTGCCATCTTTTGTGCCTCAACCAAACTTCTTGGGAATTTATTTCTAAGCTCATACCCTATCTTGGGGTTAAATGCATTCAAATAAATACTCAGTGCTACAAAATCTAGCAACTTCGATCCAGGAGGTATGTTATTCTGCAACTTATTGAATCTCCGATTGAAATCATAAATTGTATCACTTTGATCTTTCTAAATGTGCAATAATTCATGAAGAGAAAACTCTGGTGCACTTAGATTCCCAAACTGCTTGAGGAACTGACCTTGAAATCCTTGGAGAGAATCAACAGAGACAGTTGGTAGACTGTTGAACCAATCCCTAGCATCTTCAACCAGTGATATCATGAATAGCCTCATGCGTAAATCTTCATAGGGCACATCCAAATCTTGGATGCAAGCATCAAAACTTCTTAAATGATCCTCAACAGTGATTGCATCATTACCTATAAACCTTGGAACCATACTTCTCCAACTGCTATCCATTGGATAAGGGGATAACTGAATCCCTGACAAATCAAGTTGTTTGATCATTGTTGTATACTGATGAGGGGGTGCACCAAGTGGGTATGGATGCTGGTACATCAGACCATAGTGCTAATATGGCATATATTGCTGACAATGAGGAGCTCGAGCATAACCTCCCCATAACTAAGATCCTCCTCCATTCATGTTTGAACAGCTGCAAAATATTCTTTCAGAGTCGCCACCTAGTTTTCCAAAAGTAGGAAAATCATTATTTCTGATCTTTCCCAGCAGAATCACCCTTTCTGAAATTTCTCAAATTACAACTTTTCCTCCAATGACTCTATAATGTGGTCTTGAACCAAATTTTCTGATATAATCCCCAGCAGAGTCGCCAATTTGTTAGCTCTCAAAAATGCAAGTTTGAACCACGAAAGGTTGCTAAGCTTTCACGATGTTTCAGGGTAACAGAACAAGGTTTGAAACAATCAAACCTTCTACTCTTCAGGTGCTTCTAGACCTAGGCGGGTGAACCTCTCTTGAACAATGCAGGCTTATCTTATGATAATCAATCTAATGTGCTTTGTCCACAATGGCAGATTACAGTGAACAAAATGAAACCAAACTTGATAGCAATCTTCTAATCTATTTCCTAAAATGCTTGATTAACAGATGTAAAGAGATTAAGTGAATTCAAAATGATGAAATGCAGAGACCAGTGCCTTGTTGGGTATGTAGAGTCAAACAAAACAAAGGTGAGCAGTTTATTCTAGCAAAAAATCAAATTGTAGGCATATGATCTATTTATAACTTGTATAAACAATGCAGGATTATGAGTACTAAGCTCTACTTTAAGAATCTAGATGAATTCCCCCTGATTACTGTGATCAACAGAAAGGATTTATTCCCTACTTGAGAGAACTAGTCAATTAATCACACAGATACAACAAATGTGCACCGATAAGCTGAGAATAAACTTGTTATTTCAATTTAAACAACCAGAAAGAATCAACTTGGAGACAGCTTTACCAATGCTTTTCAATAAATTCAACATATAATTGATCTTAGAAACAACCTGCCACACCAACTGAATTTTATTGAAACCACCATTTGAAATCATGCACATAGTCTTTGAAAAGAGAAAATTATCCTACTGTAGCCATCTGACTACCTACTACTTCTAATCTAAAATCTGATCCTTCCGAGCAATTACAATCCAGGGTGCATATAAATACACTAGCATGAGAAAACCAAATGCTTCAAAATCATGTCGGCCCACCATGGAAATCGTGCAAAAATCATGTCGGCCTCAAGATCTGGAATTCTATTATTACCAGTGACAGTCGGCAAGATAGGCCAAAAGGTATGTCAAATGCAAAATAACACTTATCGCTCATGCCCGAGTTCCCCTTCTACTCGTGCTTCGCCGTGACCATCCATTTGTTATACCAAAGCCAAGAAATGTCACCTTGTTTCGTTGTGTATCGCTATAGCATGTTCGGGTCAGTGAAATGTTATATAGACCATTCTATGTTTCACCGAGAACCCTCCTCATTCTTCTCATGTTGTTGTAGCATAATAGTGTCGAGAAGACCTTATAGAGAATACACAAGTCATACCGAAAGGCCTTCACCATCCCCGCAAGTTGCCAGGACTCATCACTTCTCTTACTGACATATTGCCCATCATGCGTGTCATTATAGCTCATTGCTATCGGGGAGACCTCATGTAGATATTACATCGTTTCGCCGAAAACCCCAAACACACCAATTCACCAAGACAAAGCCACCCCTATGCCAACAAAGATTCTCATGTCGTTATAATATCCAACCTTCGACGAGACATCATGTAGAGAACTCCTTGCTTCACTGAAAGTCATCCAAGATAGTTCACGTTCGTCAAGACAATATAAGACTCGCTGAAAGCCACATGAAGAAATCGTTAAAACACTATCAGTGGGACATATTGAATTTACTATGAGATGCCACCAAAACCCCCAAACCCATGCCGAAATAGCATCCCCTTGCATTTTCAGTCGGTGAAACAACACGAAGTTGTTATAACCCTTCACCAAAGTCCATGTCTGGCCAAAATGAACATTGAAGCACAAGTCGGCAAGACCCAAAAACATTTGCCAAGATGCAATGCCAAAAACTCCAAGCTTTGTCGATATGTATATCATCGCGATCGCTGAAACAAAACCAAAGTCTCGCCGACAACCACCTGTAAGTAAGATCCAGTCGCTATGAAAAATGATAAGTCTTTCCAATAGGCAATATAGACTTATGCAAGCAAAAAACGCTCAATGGGTCGGGGAGACAATAGAAGACCTATGTCGATAGGCACCAAAAGGTGGAAAATGCAAGACCCAAAGGATTCAAAGGGACAAAAGAGCAAAATATGAGTGGAAAATGCACACGGTAAGGCCAAAAGAGTAAAATCAACATGTGAAAATATCAGATTTTAACAGTTCCAACACCACCATTCTAGGAGATAGTCACTTTTGTACAAGCATGCCACTCATATAAAATAAGGGACTATGACTCACAAACAAACAAATAAATAGGAACGTTTATTATAAAATCCACATAAAAAATGAGATAATAATCATCATAGAAAACACATGCCATGAGCATAATAAAAATTTCAACATATACATGACTCAAGTATGATAAAAATTAATTTGATACAAGCTAACACACATGATCACATCAAATTTATATAGGCCAACAAGAACGATTATATAAAATAATGAACAAAACATTCTCAATGGAATAAATTCACTAGAAATAAGCATGACATAAAATAATGTCATAACATAAACCTGCCAACTATGAAGCATAATGCACATACATGAACATGTGTATACATGGTCTCATCCAATCATAAAAATTCCATAGAGATAGGTCTCACATCAAACAACGATTTCAATAGCATTAAGGACAAGTATAATAGAGAAGACCAAGACTATTATTGTGAGAGTGTGAAGGGATGGATTAGTGGGATTAAGTATGTATGATCATCACGATGTGAAGGGAGTACCCCAAAATCATCCATCACCCTACCCGGGTGCGATATGTTCTTGACTAGTCATACCAAGCCTATGCAAGCACTCCAAGTATGCCACCACCAATTATCTTGGTTTAATTAATTACCCCATGTTTTCTTTAATTTACACTTATGTAATAACTCTATGTCTGGCATAGCCTCAAAGTCACTTTTGGACTTGGGACAAAGTCTAGAGCCACTCATCCCTAGTCCTATACCTCAAATCCTAGGTTCACCATGCCAAGCATGATTTGAGCATGACACAAATTTCAGTACACACTTTGGGGTAAAATAAAACATGGTCTTAGAAATTTCTAAATAAAAAATAATTAAGGAGACTTCTTTTCATTGAAAAACCTTCCCATAATTTATTTTTTTTAATTTATTTTTGATAGAAAAAACCAAAAGTTTCCTTGCAACCTCCATTAATGGAAAAATTTCTACTTTCTTTCTACTAGAAATTTCAAAACAAAAAAAACCTTTTGATTCAAATGCAAACAACAACTAATTTATAAATTAAAACATGCATTTTGAGGGTTTTTAACAATTTAAATATATTTCCACAGCTTATACTTCAAGCTAAGAATGAAGCCATTTTCTACCTTAAGGGTGAGAAAGGAATTCAAATACAAAAGGATGCCAGAAACAAAGTATGGGAAGAGAAATACCTCAAATTCAATTTAATTTATAGTTATTGGTTTCTCAACCTTTCCCAAATTAATGAAGTGTATCACCAACACAGTCCATAAACTTTTAAAATCCTCTTAATCCAATGCAAATACCTTGCTCAATTCACACCAATGAGAAGAGTCAAAATGAAGACTAAGCCTGTTTCTTTTATGCCCTTTTTCCATTTTACTTTTAATTTTTCTTATTTATTTTTTATTTTCTTTGTTCTCATTTTCACAAAATACATAGGAAATCAAATTAAAGTTCCTAATTTATATTATTTTCCAACAACAACTAAAATTGATGAAGGGTCCTCCTCTTATCTATAGGATCTATAGGATCTCACCACATACACACAGAAAGAGCAACCAGATGCAAGAGGAGAACAAATATTTTCTTTTATTATTGGAATGATGTTACAAATTATATGCCATCCTATGGGTTGCTTGTTACATGTATCTGTTGATATGCAGATCTGAGTTCACCCTTCATTCTTCACTCCATGTTATTCACACCTTCTATAACCCCAACACTCCTGGATTTTCCTTGTGCTTGTATTCCTTCAGATTTATCTATTGTTCTAATTCTCCAGGTTGCCCATGTCTTCCCTTACTCCTTGTGTCGTAGTAGTCATTATCTCCCAATAATCTTTCAAAACCACCAATTCATTATCTCATTATTAGTAGCTCCACCAAGTCGGCCAATGAATATGTATTCCACAACAACGATGTGGCATACATCGAATATCGCTCCGCTAGGTGTCGTGACCGAACTCACCATCCACTACCATTGACCATCTCCATTTTTCTTCCACCATCAGAATTTTGCCAAGACCCTGGCTCATCTCCCTCCATAACCACCATGTCACATCGATAAAGCTTAATCAAAATATCGAACAAACTTTGAAAGAATTCCCGCTGAACCATGTATGTCTCCCCAACATTGCCACCAGCACATCATCGATGAGACTTGAATGAGATATCGCCTTGTCAAAGAGACTCGAGAATAACTCCCATCGAAAGTATAATGTCACCTTGACACAATGATCAACTAAGCCCATAGTTCATCAAAATTTCAAAGAGACATTCACAATTGTCTAGCCGAAATATCCCCACTACACACCAAAAGTGCCATCGACACTTTGAAGGGATGGAGAACTTGCTCCCAATGAAAACCCAATGTCATAGTGAAAATGTTGAACATTGAAAGAAGGAACTTGATGATGATTAGATACAAAACTATCAATCCCTTATTAGAATTAAAATAACCATATCGATGCAAGATTTTTTTTTTCCTTGGATGCTCCTACATCAGAAACTTGGGGTAATTTGAAAATTGACTCTGTCACTTCTCAAGAGTTAGAGGAAAACCAAGATGGCTAACCTCTAACTCAGAAAACCAAGTTGAATCTTCAACAAGCCTTCCCTTACACTTCATCAGGTATTCATTATACGACCTATTCCTGGTGCTTCTCCCCACACAACTGTCCAATATCTCTTCAATTTCTTCTTTTTCTATTGTCGTTGCTGGAACACTCCACTGTGCCTCTACCAACTTGTGCTCCTTATCTCCTTCATGATACTCTGTCAGATCTGAAATGTTAAATATAGGTGAGAGATGAATCCCACTTAGGAAATAAACCTCGTACGTGTTCCCTAAATCATGTTTCTTCAAAATCTTACACAATCCAAAATTATTCATCTTCAACTTATTGTATGTACCAACTAGGAACCTTTCCTTCCACAAATGAACCATGACTTCATCCCCAACAAAAAAATCCTTATGCCTTATTTTCTAATCTAACTTTTCCTTGTACTGTGTATTCATCATATTAATATGCTCCTTAACTTCTTCATACACATTCTTTATATGTTTAGCAAAATCCTCAACTTCAATACTACGTTTTCCTTCCTTATCCATCTTCCTCATTTTAGTAGTAGTTCTCGAACTACCCTCGCACACAATCTGGCATGGTGATCTACCAGTGCTCCTATTAACATAATTTCTTTAAGAAAATATTTCCTAGGGTAAAATCAAATCCCATCCCTTGGGTTTGTCTCCTACTAAGAATCTCAGCAAGTTACCCAAACTCCTATTCACTACCTCTATTTTTCCATTTGTCTGCTGATGATGTGTTGAGCTAAACTTCAAGTCAGTTTTTAAATTCTTCCACAATGTTCTCTAGAAATACCCAACAAACTTGGTATCTCAGTCTAAAACTAAGCTCTTGGGTAGACCATGTAGTCTTACCACCTCCTTGAAGAATAATTCTGCAACTTGAACAACATCACAAGTCTTATGACACATAATGAAGTGTACCATCTTTGAGAATCTATCCACCACCACAAATATGGAGTCATGATTGTTGTGTGGTCACACAACACACCCCAAGACTATAAGACTTGGGGACCCAAGTGAAAACTAATACCTATGGAAAATGTTGGCTAGTTGAAGAGATCATCAAAAATGAAGAGCAAAGAGAAATCTTTAGTAAAAGAATAGTTCGTAATGTAGTGTTTTGGGTACCAGATACCAGGAACAGGGAATGTTAGAAAGGAAAAAGTTAATGCAAGCATTGAGCAAAGTGTTCTGGTCTAATAGCCGAGGTCTAGTAAGATGGAAATTTTGGTAAAACTGAAGTTCAAGGAAAATTCATGGGTAAAGTTGAATATTGAGTACTAGGTACCAGGTAGTGATGTGAAATGAAGTTTTAAAATCTTAAGGTTATCTAATGAGTTCGATAGTCTGGTAACCTGGTATATAAAAGATAACTAAGCAAGGATTTGTGATATGCTGAAAATCATGTTATTTATGGGAAATTTAAAAGATAATCAAATTAATGATGGTTTTATTTACATGAGATTTTGTTTTAATTTTTTTTTTATAAAAGGGATTTAATGAGTGGAATTTGTGATTGCAAGAGATGAAAATTATGATGCAAAGTTCGGGTATGTACAATCAAGAAAATTTGAATCACGGATATGATTTTATCTAGATCAGGTTGCATACTTTGGGATGCTATAATGTAGAGGGCTTTGAGTCCATTGGAATGCTGGAGACCCTGGTATTACACATGCAGTGGAGAAAAATACCAAACTTCAGGGAAGCCCATTCCCGAGAGTAGAAATCTTGAATCAGAACAAAGTGTAGGAATAGGGTGATAAAGTAATCATTTTGAATATATGGGAAAGTGCCTACACACTATCCTGATTTTAGATATTTTCTTGGTGAAAATATAAGAAGATGAAAAACCCAAAGTGATTCAACATGCAGATTGAGGTTGACCTTCATTGACTTCGGTTGCAATTCTCTTACTAGTCATTACATTCCACGTGCCTTGATGTGATTCATCCCTTGGATTTCCTCTCATGTTTTTGTCTTATCCTATCTATGTCTTATTTCTATAAAAGGCCTGAGGATGCCTTTTTTTAAGTTAAGTTCATAATTTGTGGATGTTGGAAGAGCCTAAACTTCTCCAAGTTTTGTTCCTTTTTCTTATTTTCTAAATCATTCTGGTCTAAAAACTTGTATGCACATAGAAATTAATCAATATTAGATCCAATTTCATAGCTACCTATCTCATGAATCTTTGTAGTTGGTTTTTTTTAGTTCAGCTGAACAAGACTGTGTTGCACCATTTAAGGGTGCATGCAGAACCTACTCGATGTCCAAGATAAAACCCATATCTTTAAAAGCTCTTATTGTTTTATATGTAGCTATGAAGCAATTTGGTGAAGTATAAAGCAATTTGTTTTGATTTGATTAAATCTTTGGGGCATGCATGGAGAATAACTGGGAGAAATTTTAATTCTCAGTATTTTTTTGCTTTATTTTAGAATAGATGTTTAAATTCTTGAAAATGTTCCAAAAAAATAGACAAATGGATGGAAATTTATTGAAAATATTTTTTTTTTTATGAAATTTGTTGAATGCTCAAAGCTAAATCTACTTAAGTGATAGTAAAATTTGTTGATGTTCATGAAATACTATTTTAAATATTTCAATTTCATGATATTATCTTATGATCAAATTAAAACCCGGTATATAATATATATGATTCCAAATGACCGTATTCCCTTTGAGATTAACAACAATATCACATCATACCCTGAAGTGAACCTAGTATGGTCAAGACTTGACTATCAGAGAATTGGGATTGAATTGAGTCAACCTTTTCCTATTAAAAAAACACCCCTGGGTTGCCTCTGTTTGAGATCTTTCAAGAAGGATAGGCTCTTCGTGGTTTTCCTATGAGGAATTTATCTGCATTGTTGTTGCGAGTGACATCATCATCAATAGGAACTAGCGCTAGAAGGAGGGAAAATATAAAATTTGTGCTATTCCCAGGTTTTAAAAGTAGCTTGTAAGGTGAAAGTCTCGTGTAAGCTAGTTCTTCAACATGGAAGTTGAGAAACTTTAGAAAAATTTTAACCAAAGATTACATCCTCTGAATTTATTCAGCTTTGATAGAGTCACTGAGTGTAGAATTCATGATACAACTAATCATGGTAAACTTCATTGTGATTTTTTTTTAACTAGGGTGAGTTTGGCTATGTGTAAGGTGATTCCATTAATTGAAGAAGTTTGGCTATGTGTAAGGTGAGTATAACCCTAGTGTAATTGAAAATACTAAAAAATTAGTTGATACATCAAAATAGTTTGATAACTACAATTTTTATAAAGAAAATCCTAACGTTTGCAAGAAAATAAGTGCTAATGCCAAGATTCAAAGACATCACATCAAAAATGAGGAAATGGATTGATGAGTTATCATTCTCTTTATACGTGGAAAAAGAAAATGAAGAGAAGGAGCGAGAAAATTGAGCAGGAGACCCGTGTATTTTGCTCCAAGTTAAAAATTCGTAAGCTAAAAGAGGAAATTTTTCTAATTTTATGCAAGATATAGAGTATCAAGTTTTTTTTTTCTCTTTGATAATAATATAAATTGTGATATTGTTTGGTCAAACAAAGTGCAAAGTGAAGACAGGACTAAGGACGTGAATGTTAGAGTAAAAGGTTTATTACTTAATTATTTAATTAAGTCACCTTTTATTATTTCACTTAAGATAAAATTAGTTTGCATTTTGTAGGCATTTAATATTATTCTAATTATTAAAAGCTCCCTTTTGGGTTTCTCTTTAGGGTTTCCAGTCAAAGTCAAAACTTGTTTTTTTCACTCCCAGGGGCGTAACTTTTGCATTCGGACTTCGTTTTGCAAAAATGAATAGGCATTGGAAAGGTGGTTCTGCGCTCTATCTAGATCTGTAATTTATTTCATTAGAAAATATATCAATTACACAAAACATTGTCTGAAGTATATTTTTCTTTTTCTAGCTTTTCAGCTTTAAAAATTGTACTGGGGTTTGGGTTTTTGTGTTGTGGGGGATGTTTTTTTCTTTCTTTCTATAATTTACATTAGAAAACCAGAAACCTCTTTCATAAAACACATTTCAAAACTCATTCATTATGGAAGAATCTTCTTCTATTGAGCACCTTACCCCACACAATTATCACACGTGGAAGGCACAAATGACTAGACTTCTCATGTCAAAAGGGTTATGGTCATGTTTGGATGATGTTCAACCTTAGTTGACATGTCAATTTGAGATATTTTAGCACATGAAAAAAATGGATGAGGCCATGTGTTTTCTATCCTTACATGTTTCATATAGTCTTTTATTCCATCTAGAGGGTTGTACAACTCCTCAGGCTATGTGGTTGAAGTTTGAAACTCTATTTGGCACCATTAATCAGTTTCAAGCACTTTAGATTGAGGTCGAATTGACTTCCTTACTACCTAATTCATATCTTGCCATTGAGGATTTTTTTATGAAGTTCAAATCACTGAGGTCATTGTTACAGGGTTGTGGTAAGAAAAAAATAGATGAGGAGTGCATTTACCTGATTCTTTCTAAGCTTCGAGGTCCTTTTTAGATATTCTCTTCGACATTTTATTCCACCATGGATGCATTGGGTGCATGCTTTACCATGCCTACTTTTGAGGTGTTATGTGATCAGTTGACACGAGAGCAGGCCAAGATATCATAGCTAGATGCTCTCACAGGATCTAAGAACCAAGCACTAGTAGCTCAGTCATCTAAAGGGAAAAAGAAGCAGAAACTGAAGCCTAAGACATATTCAGTAGGTAGTGAGAGCTCCTCCAAGCCACCTCCTAAGACTGATTCAAAACCATAGTCCAATCCTAAACAGGGAAAATCTTCGAAGTCTGGTGAGTCTTCCTCCAAGACTAAGAAGAAATTAGGTGATCCTTGCAGTTTCTGTGGAAAGGAAGGACATCCAGTTTCCAGGTGTTGGAAATGATTAGAGGCTTTAGAGGAAGCCATGCAACAACATAATATCACCTTAGCTTAGTCTCCTTCCCAACCCATAGGGAAAGGTCATGCTCTTTCTACATGAGCCTTGTCTTCAGGATCCACTTGGATTCTAGATTCTAGTGCTTCTCACCATATGATACACACACAAAAGTTTGTCACCTCACTTTCCCCTAGTGGAACTACACATATTGCAGTTGGTGACTCAGCACAACTTTCAGTTTAGGGTTCAGGTACTATTTCATTGGATGATGGTTGTCTTCAGGATGTGCTTCTAGTTCCTAACATTTTGACAAACCTTCTTTCCATTTATCAGATTTTCCATTTTGGCTCTGGTAAGACAGTTGAGTTCTCACCACATGATGTGGTTATTTGAGACTTTCATTATCCTAATTTGGTTGTGGCTACTAGGAGTGTTGATTTTGCATCTCACTTATACAGATTTGATGGCTTTGAGAATTCAGATAGTTCAGGTTCATCTCTTATAGCACATGTAAACTCAGTGAGAAGGCTTTGGCATGAGCTTTTTGGCCATATCAATTACATATATCTACAACATATGAGTACTCAGGCACTTGTGATTGGGCTCCCTCAGATTTTCTGTACTGATGGTGTATGTCGAGGTTGTGTCCTTGACAAACATCACCAAGATTCTTTTCCTATGAGTAGAGCCATACGTGCTAAGGAACCCTTGGAGTTGGTACATAGCGATCTCATGCCCTTTTTGAATCCTTTTTCAGGTGCCCAATATGTGCTCGATTTTATTGATGACTTCTCCAGATGTACATGGGTGTACTTTCTTAAGTACAAATCTGACGTCTTTGATTCATTCAAGATCTTTAAGATATTTGTGGAGAAGCAATATAGACTTTCTATTAGAAGGATACACACAGATAATGGGGGGGAGTATGATAATCAAGCTTTCAAGGATTTTTGCATTGAGCATTGTTTGCAACATTAGTTTACAATACCTTACACCCCTCAGTAGAATGGTGTTTCTGAGAGAAAGAACTAAACCTTATGGGAGATGGCCAATTGTATGATACAATCTCGAGCTATGAGTTCTTCATTTTGGGTTGAGGTAGTCAATTGTGCCAATTATATTTAGAATCAGATGCCTCATAAGGAATTGCCACATATGACTCTTGAGGAGGCTTGGACTCATGTCAAGCCTGATGTTTCTACATTCTAATTTTTTGGTAGTGATGCTTGGACATTTATTCCTGATGCTCAGCAGAAAGCCATGGAGAGGATGAGCCGACCACTCATATTTGTTGGCTACTGTGAGGATGTTAAGTCATACAAGTTATTTGATCTTGATTCCAGAGAGGTATTTTTTCTGTGAGATGTCTAGTTTGATGAGCGCTTTCCTCTGATGGATTCTCCATCACCAGCTTCTCCCTCACTCCCTACTCCTTCCTCTTCATCTCTTGAGGATTACTTAACTCTTGAGGATGATGCAGATGATGATCCACCATCTCCACCACCACCAACCACTCAACATTTTCCTAGGTGGGCCCATGTTACTATTGAGGCAGCTGGTTCTTTGGCAGGTGATCCTTCAAATACTCATCGTACTCGTTCTTAGACATCTAGTTCTAGTCTTCTGAGTCATGCCATTTCAGATGATCCTCAAAAAAATTCATAGGCGACAAGTCACCTTGAGTGGGATAGGGCCATGAACGAGGAGTACTCTTCTTTGATGAAGAATCATACTTGGGATCTTTGTCCTCTTCCTAAGGGAAGAAAGTTGGTTTAGTGCAATTGGGTGTACCATACCAAGTATGTTGCAGATGGTTTGATTGATAAGTATAAGGAACATCTTATTGCGAAGGGGTTTTCTCAGGTAGAGGGTATTGACTACTTTGAGACCTTTGCTCCTTTCACCAAGATGAACTCTATTCTCTTTGTACTTTCCCTTGTAGCTTCACAGGGATGGATAGTGTTTCAGATGGATATGAAGAGTGCTTTCTTGCATGGAGACCTACATGAGGAGATCTATATGGACCAGCCTTAGGGTTTTGTGCAAGACTCTTCCTTGGTTTGTAGACTTTGATGTTCATTATATGGTCTCAAATAAGCCCCTTAGGCTTGGTATGAGAAGATGGACTCTTTCTTGCTTTCCTCTCACTTCACACACTGTCATTCTAATCACATAGTGTACATTCAACATTAGGAGGGTGATCTTTTGATTCTTGTGCTATATGTTGATGATCTCATTCTTATAGGTAGCTCATCCTCCATGATTCAGAGTGTTTAGAGAGCTTTGATGGAGCAATTTGAGATGACAGATCTCAGTCTTCTGCACTTCTTTCTAGGTCTACAGGTTATTCAGTCTTCGGATGGTATTTCCATATTTTAGTAGAAGTATGCCCTTGATATAATTTAGTGATTTGGCATGCTTGATTGCAAGCCTGCCCCCACACCATTTCAGTCAGGTGTTGTTTTGTCTTCCACTTGTACTACTCATTCAGTGGATTCCACTTTATACATGTAGTTGGTTCGCAATTTGTTGTACCTTACACATTCTCATTTTGATCTTTCCTTTGCGGTTGGCCTTGGTTCTCAGTTCTCCCATGATCCTCATGAGAGACATTGGAAAGCAACCAAACATATCTTGAGGTGCATTTGGGGCACCACTCATTATGGCATTCACTACACTTCAGGATCCCCTCACATTGTTGACTTCACTGACTCAGATTGGGTTGGTGATGTCAATGATCGGAAGTCTACTTCTGGCTTTGTTTTTTTCCTTGGTTCTGGTCCTATCACATGGTCTTGCAAGAAGTAGTATGCTATTGCATTATCATCTACAGAGGCTGAGTATCGAGCAACAGTGTTAGCTAGTCAAGAGATTCTATGGCTTCGACAGTTGATGAAATAGTTTGGGTTTCCTCCTAATAGTCCCACTATTCTTTGGTGTTACAATCAGAGTGCCATTCACATTTCCTGCAACCCTAGTGGAGCATCAGCGGACTAAGCACATTGAGATCCACATGCACTTCATTAGGCAGTTGATTCAGGATGGTTCTCTCATCTTGGAGTACATTCCTATAGAGGAATAGGTTGCAAACATCTTCACTAAACCTTTGGCATCGCCACGCTATCTTTAGTTGCGCTCCATGCTTGGGGTGAAGGAATTTGTCCTTGGGGGGGTCTCTATGAGGCCTTCCTTCATGTTTTTTTCAGCCTATTTTTTCATCTCTTTTTGGAGAGGAGTTTTTCCCACTGGGTTTTCTCCTTTACTCCACTTTATAGAGATTTTGTTGTGATTGGGTACCTCATCAGGCCTAGTTGTTGGGACCCAAGTTTTCTTTCTAGCTTGTAGTTGCATTGCTTTCATGCATTTAGTTTGCAACGGCTCCCTAAGTCCATCTTAAGGGGGGTGTTAGAGTAAAAGGTTTATTACTTAATTATTTAATTAAGTCACCTTTTATTATTTCACTTAAGATAAACTTAGTTTGCATTTTGTAGGCATTTAATAATTATTTTAATTATTAAATGTTCCCTTTTAGGTTTCTCTTTAGGGTTTCTTGATCTCCTTCATAAGGATTGATCTCTTTGTATTATTTCATTCAGTTAATGCAATTTCTCTTGAAGCTTGCAAAGCACCTTCGCTTTTTTATCTCCATCTTGTCCTTTCTATGACAGGTTATTTGCATGCAGGTGATCTTCGGGTTTTGTGAAGTTGGCTTTCTCAACTTCGACAATGAAAATTTTCAAAAGAGAAGAAAGTTGAAAAATGGACACAAGAGTTCATGAAAATGAATAGAGTAGAGAAACAAATCATGAACTAGGGTTGAAAGAAGGTAGAGTATGGTCGCATTAGATGAAGTGTGTGCAATCGACCTTTAATGAGTTTTTTCATACATATAAGACAAGTCATTGGTAAGTACACCTTTGAATTTACATTTACTAAACACAAAAAATTTAAAAGAATTCATTGTTACAGTGGGACACTTGAACTTTCTTTGAATGAATTTAAGGATAAACCTGTTGTAATTCATACCAAAACAACAAAGGAAATAGTCATAGAAATTAAAATAATTTTTTTTGTTGGGGTTAGTAGTTTGTTAGATTAGAAAGTTTGGTTAGTTAGGGTTAGTTTTCTTTTTGTAGGGTTTGTTTTGTTTTGTTGTTCTTCTTTGTTTTTCTGTTTGGCCTTTGCATTGGAAAATTCTACTTAACTTATCATACACATGAGAGTTAATTCAAACATTTGTAAAATTGTGCTATGAAATGTAAAATGATAAAACCATGCACAGTAAACACAGGCTTTAAGATGTACGAAAAAGATATATATATGTGTGTGTGTGTGTGTATCACATATATACATCAAGTATCAAAATTCTTGCTATAAAAGAGCAAAAGATCAAAATAGAAAAACATAAGTAGCAGAGCTATAAATATGAGTAGCCATTCAATCAATGTAGGATACCTCATCCATTAGGGCTAAATACCCTATGTAGGAAAGTTCCCAGTGAACTTCAAAGTAATTAATATGGATGTCAGTGAGGAAAGGATAGAGTGGAACCACTTCCCCGTGTTCCAAGAATCAAGGAATGTCATCCATGGAAGGGATTCCAATGGTTGGGTGTGCAACAGAGAGAATAGTATCCAGATTCTCCAAATATTTAGGTCGTACTATCTATCTCATAGTTGAGCGAACGTCTTCAACATAAAGTCCAATATCAATGAGTGATGCTACAAAGTGAGAAGCCACGTTGGAATAGAACCAGAAGTAGCAACTAGATTCTATATACTTTTTCTCAAAGACTAAGCATAAGTTTGGCATAGTGAAACTAGAAGTCGTAATGAAGAAAAAAAATTCAAGCCTTTGTGGTGTGATACTACCCAAGAAAACATTATGGTGGTGAGAGCAGGTTAGGAAAATTGGAGTATCCATGGCCTAGAAGCAAACAAGAACAAGCAGAGAAAGAAATACAAAATAACAAGAAACCTAAGTAAAAGTGTGAAGAATTTGGAAAAGAAGTACAAAATTTATAGAAAGTCATGAAGAAGTTGTGGTACATAGTTGCCTCGAGTGAATTATTGGAAATCGTAAGCAAGGTGGCAACCCGATGAACTTTCAAAGTAGAATGTTAAATCAATTTTATTTTTTTTCACATAGTTGGCGATAATTTGCTTCAAAATTTTCCCAATACAAAGATTGTGAATCAAGCAAATTGAAGATTTTGAAATTAATGGTGGTCATTTCAACATGTTTTATTAAGCCATATTAATTATAAAGGTGCTTATGTGTGCGAATAAAAAGGGAAAATTAAGCCGGTAAGGCAGCACACGTCATCACCTGGGAAATTTGAAAGAAGTGTTACATGCACATTGAGGTGTGCGAATTTAATGCAGGATAATGTGATCATGCTTAACTCTCATCATCACATTCTTGATCCATTAATGTGGTGTAGTGCTATCAAATCAGAAGTGCTAGTCGAGTATTTAGTAGTTTCCATAGAATTTGATCGGAAAAAGGTGGTAACTAATGGTTCTAAATTTAGATTTAAACTTGGTGATTAAATTGTTTGCTGCTAAATTTTAATTTATGCATATCTTCTAACATACAATGAGTTGTAGTTAGCTAGGGTTTGGCATAAAAATGGTAAATTTTATCCAAAAATACACAGCAGCAGAGAATTATTAAATGAGTTTTTGGGAAATAGTGAAATGATTAAGGGATTTGAATTGAAAGAAAATTAAAAGGTAACCTTCGCTACCACTTTAATTCCCAACCTAATAGCGGGATTCATTGCTTGAAAGTTGAAATGAGCTATCAATGAAATATCAAAAGAGAAAAATGAGTTATCAATGAAATATCAAAAGCTAAAAAAAAGTCAACTCTTTAGGATATCAAAATATCTCTACTGGGGCTATGGACGCCTGGCTGGCAGTAGAGCTATGTTTGGGGGAATTATGAAGATAACCTTGTCGAGGCTATGGATGCTTGACTGGCAGTAAGGCTCCATCCTTGGTTGGCTTTGGAGGATTACCATATTATGTAGTTCAATGTCAATGAACTGATTTAGTTCATTGATTTCTAGAAACTAGAGTTAATTAGAGCACACACAGATGTTTCTAGAAGAATTTTATTCTTTTTATGATAGAATCTAGGTAAAGTTAAAGAGTTATTGTTTTAAAATATGCATAAATTATAATTTACAATTGTTGATTTAATATCAAGTTTTGGTTTAAATTTGGTTTTATTAGTTGCAAGTTATTGTGTGGTCACACAACATGCCCCAAGACTATAAGACTTGGGGACCCAAGTGAAAACTAACACATATGGAAGATGCTGGATAGTTGAAGAGATCATTGGAAATGAAGAGCAAAGAGAAATATTTAGTAAAGGAATACTTCGTAATGTAGTGTTTTAGGTACCGGATACCAGGAACTGGGAATGCTAGAAAGGAAAAGGCAATGCAAGCATTGAGAAAAGTGCTCTGGTCTGATAGTTGAGGTTCGATAAGATGGAAATTTTGGTAAAACCAAAGTCCGAGGAAAATTCATGTGTAAAGCTAAATATCGGGTACTGAGCACTGGGTAGCGAAGTGAAATGAAGTTTTAAAATCTTAAGGTTATCTAATGAGTCTGATAGTCTAGTAACCTAGTATATAAAAGATAACTATACAAGGATTTGTGATATGCTGAAAAGCATGTTATTGCAGGAGATGTAGAATGCGATGCAAAGTTTGAGTATGGACAGTTAGGCTAATTTGAATCACGAATAAAATTTTGTCTAGATTGGGTTTCATACTCTGGGATGCGATAATGCAGAGGGCTTTGAGTCCACTGAAATGCTAGAGACCTTAGTATTACACATGCGATGGAGAAAAATTACAACCTTTGGGAAAGCCCATTCCTAAGAGTAGAAAGCCCGAAGCAGAACAAAGTGTAGGAACAGGGTGATAAAGTAATCGTTTTGAATATATGGAAAAGTTCCTACACACTATCTTGATTCAAGATATTTTCCTGGAGAATATATAAGAAGATGAAAAACCTGAAGTGCTTCAACGTGCAGATTGAGGTTGACCTTCATTGACATCGGTTGCAATTCTCCTACCAGTCACTACATTCCACATGCCTTGATGTGATTCATCCCTTGGATTTCCTCTCATGTATTTTTCTTATTCTATGTGTGTCTTATTTCTATAAAAGGCCAAAGGATACCCTTTTTAAGTTAAGTTCAATTTTTTTGGATGTTGAAAGAGCCAAACCTTCTCTAAGTTTTTTTCTTTTTTCCTATTTTCTAAATCATTTTGGTCTAAAAACTTGTATGCACATGGAAATTAATCAATATCAGAGGCCATTTGATAGCTACCTATCTCATGAATCTTTGTAGCTGGTTTTTTTAGTTTAGTCGAACAAGACTGTGTGTTGCGCCATTTAAGGGTGCATGCAAAACCTACTCAGTGTCCAAACTAAAACCCCTCTCTTTAAAATCTCACACCATTTTGTATGTAGCTATGAAGCAATCTGGTGAAGTATAAAGTGGTTTTCTTTGATTTGATTAACTCTTTGGGGCATGCGTGAGAATAACTGAGAGAAATTTTAATTTCCAGAATTTTTTGCTTTATTTTAGAATAGATGTTTAAATTCTTGAAAATTTTCCAAAAAATAGACAAATGGATGGAAATTTATTTAAAATCTTTCATTTTATATGAAATTTTATGAATGCTTAAAGCTAAATCTACTTAAGTGTTAGCAAAATTTGTTGATGTTCATGAAATATTATTTTAAATCTTTCAATTTCATGATATTATCTAATGACCAAATTAAAACCCGGTATATAATACATATGATTCCAAACAACCATATTCCATTTGAGATTTATAGAAATATCACATCATACCCTGAAGTGAACCTAGTATGGTCAAGATCTGACTACCAGAGACTTGGGATTGAATTGTGTCAAACTTTTCCAATTAAATAGACACCCCTAGGTTGACTCTATTTGAGATATTTCAAGAAGGATAGGATCTTCATGGTTTATGTGTGAGGAATTTATCTACACTATTGTTGTGAGTGACATCGTCATCAACAATGACCACACTGCGTCCTTGGAAAACCAAGAACAAAGTCCATGCCGATATCTTCTGATGGCCTTTCTGGTATAGGTAATGGCTGGTATAACCCCATATTCTGGCTTGTTCCTTTCACCATTTGACATATTCTATAGTTATGTACAAACTTCTTCACATCCTACTACAACTTTTTGCAATAATAATGTTCACCAACAATGGCAATGATCTTATCTTGACCAAAGTGTCCTTCCCATCCACCACTATGCTTTTCTTTGACCAAATTCTCTCTCATGGAACTTTTGGGAATGAACAACCGATTCCTTCTAAACAACATACCATCTTGGACTATAAAATCCAACCATCTCATCCTATCTAACATGACAGGCTCTATGCAAGCTTTCCAAGCCTCTACAAAATCAACATCTCCTGGATACAGAATTTTGAGTTCATTGGAATCAACTACTTCAACCTAAAATTCTGTTAACAAATGTTTCCTCCTGCTCAAGGTTTCTGCAACTCTATTTGACCTTCCACTCCTATGCTTTAACAAAAATGTATATCTCCACAGAAATTCTACCCACTTCAAATGCCTCTGGTTTAGTTTTCCTTGATTATTGAAATACTATAAAGCCTGGTGACCAGTAAACAAAAAAATTCTTTTGGCAACAAATAATGTCTCCACTTTTTCAAAGCTTAAATTATGGGATAGAATTCTTGATCATAAAAAAAATATTTATTCTTTGAATCACTCAACTTCTCACTAAAATAAGCAATAGGTTTACCTTCCTGACTTAAAATAGCTCCAATGGCATTGCCACTAGAATCACAGTCGACCTAAAACACTTTATTGAAATTTAGGAGTGCAAAAATAGGCTACTCTATGACCTTCTTCTTCAACAAATCGAGACTCTTTGTTGCTCCTATATTGAATTCTTTTCTACCCCCTCTCATTGCTTCAAGTTAGGGGTGCAAAAATACTATTGAATCCCTTAATGAACTTTCAGTTGAAACTAGCTAGACCATGAAAAGATCTTACCTCAGTAGCACTCCTTGGCATTGGCCACTCCACAATGGCTTTCACCTTTTCTAGATCCATTTTCAGACCCTCTTCCGAGATAACAAATCCCATATAGACTAGTTCACGTTTGAAAAAACTACAGTTCTTCAAGTTGATCAAAAACTTGTCCTCTCTCATCTTCTCAAAAACTTCTCGAATATGCATCAGGTGCTCCTCCAATGTCTTAATGAAAATCAAAATTTCATCCTAGTAAACAATGACAAACTTACCCAGAAATTATTTCAATACCTCATTCATGAGTCTCATGTATGTGTTGGGTGCAATGGTCAACCCAAAAGGCATGACTAACCACTCGTACATGCCTTATTTTTTCTTGAAAGTTATCTTCCATTCATCTCCTCTAATTTGAATCTAGTGGTAACCACTCTTTAGATCAATCTTTGTGAAATACCTAGCCCTACTCGGGCAATCCATAATGTTGTCCATCCTTGGCAAGGGAAACCGATACTTGATGATAATCTTATTATTGACTCTTGAAACAGTACACATTCACCATTCTCCATCCTTCTTAGGTGCTAGCACTGCAGGTATTGCACATCGACTCAAACTTTCATTTATCAATCCATTTCGCAACAACTCTTGCACTTGTCTATTCAAATCTTCATTCTCTGATGGAGTTATTCGATGGGTTTCCTTATTTGGAAAACTAGCTCTAAGAATCAGATCCATATGATGACTAATCTTCTTACTAGTGGTAATCCTTCAAGAACATTATCAGAAATAATACTCTAGAGTTCATCCAGCAAATCACACACTTCTACAGGAACTTCACTATTAACTTCCTTTTCATTTCTCGGAATTAATGCAAAACACATGTGTTCATGTCTCATACCTTCTAGGAATTTCCTTCCATCGACCAAAAAAATTCATGCATTGTTGCATACATTTTCATTTGCTTCCTTCAGAGGCTTCAGCTTATGTTGAACTGCATCCTTCATTAGTGAATAAGTGTTTGCATGTCCATCATGTATTGCTCGTCGATTAAACTGCCATTGTTGACCCAACGACATGTGATAAGAATCCATGGGTATCACATCACACAAAACCTCATCCCTGTAGTTACCAATTTTGAATTTTATCAAGCATTACCCTTTGATCCTTCTGCAACCATGCAATCCGATATGGACTCAAGTGCCTTCTCCTCTCCAGCTACAATTTGGTGACCATTTCTTCTGACACTACATTTTTCGTGCTACCTCCATCAATGATGACATTGTAGACCTTTCCTTCACACTTACAATGGGTGCAAAACAAATTATTTCATTGGTCAGTCTCCTTCTCTTCATTAATCAAGGCCCTCCTAATAAAAAGGGACTCACCCCTTTCTGCATCTTCATACTGTGAGGACTAAGTGTCTTCATCTACATGGGCTACTTGCTCCGTGCCTTTAGGCCCCTTGTTTGTCTTATCTGGGTGTTGCAGGCACTCATATGACCTATGTCCCTCTTCACCACATTGGAAACATGTTCCTCTGAAAATTCTTCTTCCTAGTTCACGCCTAGACCTTCCTCTACCTCTTTCATCTAGACTATTCTGATCACGAGGCTGATATGAGTCATCTCTTTGCTGATCTTGACTTGTACTGGATCCTTCACCCTTCTTATGATCACCACTTCGACCTCCATATGGCCATTTACCAGTATTTTCATGCAGAGCAAGAGGGTTCATAGCATCAACTTTCTATATTCTTGGCAATAATCAAGTACACAACTGAAATTCTTCATTCTTGAGGCAATCTCAATCCTTTAACCTTGAGCAACACGGGCTCCAACTTACACAAATGGACTCCATTATCTATCAGACTTGGTATATGATTTCAACATGCTTAGATTCATCCCAAAAACTCATTACAACCTTCCAAAGATCAGACAACAATTATTTAAGGCCAACCATAAACAAACTATGCATAGCTTTGTTCAAACATCAAGAAAACCATGTTTCTTTTACCACTCTCCACCAAAATGAAACACACAATCTACCATAACTTATGAAAATGAATAAATGAATATTTTTCATTTAAAGGGTTTTTAGAACATGTAAAAACCAAACTTCTCACCAATTTTATCACTTTTTGATTGTGGAATAAAAAGATATGAATTTTTTTTATCTGTTGGAAACCCTAGTTCCTGAACTGGGTAGTCTTCACCAAAGTTGTCATAAATCAATCAAAACCCAATGAAAATTGATCAAAAAAAGTGAAAATGAAACTAGATTCACATATCTAACATTTCCAATAGGTCTGAAGTCTTTATTGGATCTGTACAATCCGTACCATTCTCTGCAACAACCTACAACTTCCAGAGAAAATAATCCCATAAGGCTGCCAATGGTAAAATCATCATAACTTTCTCCAAACTCAATGAAAAAACACAAAACCAATTGAAAATGAAAGCTAGTTCATTCCTATATCAATAAAAATTAATTTCAGGTTTGTAAAGCTTCATACAAAGCCATACCATGTAAAATAACAGGGCATAACATTGAAAATTGCAGAAAAATTCATGTCTTCCTTCATAAATTCTTGTTCAAAACTACATTCCAACCCCCCATTCAACTTGGAGGCCCATTTTTATACTTGTACAATCAAGTTATGATCCAACCAACCTACAACTACCATTTAGCAACATTTGACAACTTTTGACAATGTTTTCATTTTTCAACTAAATGACACCAAACCTTCATCAATGACTCCAAATGACTTCAAACATATATAAAATGGCTCATTCAACCTTAGTACAACACTAAAACACATAATTTTATGAATTTATACAATATGTCCTCATGGAGGCTTGAATGCAACAAGGTTCTCCTACACCATTCTCCCCTTGAAGAAAAAAATCCAATCCCTTCAGGGAGCAAAGAGTAAAGGACCTGCAAATAGAAATGAATCTTCACTATCACCAGCAATCACAAAAATTTGTATCTTCATCTTAACCCATGGTTTTGTTTTCCTTGAAATTAAAAACACAACAAGAATTAGGTATCTTCTTTCCATCTTCTAATCATGTACATGTTCAAACTCATCCACAATCCCTACACCATGATTTTCCTCTAACCATAATGTCTCTATTTCTATTGTTTCAAGATAACAACAAACTTCTACATGGAGAAAAATGAAAATTCCATTAGTATCATCATGAAACAATGAAGTAAATATCTCATTCTCATACCTTGGTGGCTCAATTTCTAACTAAAAATCTATTTCACCTTTGTCCTCTTCTTCTTTAGGTGTAGGCACCAACTCTTCATCATCTTCTTCTACCTTTACCATTGAATCTTCTACTGCATTTGTTGGCTTCATGTCCCAAAGGTCCATTTCTTGTGCATATACCTCAACAACATCATCTATACCTTCACTCTCATCATCAGAGTACCATATATAGCCTGCATCGAATCCTTGAAAATCTACATATATCTCATTAGCAAACAAATCTGCAACATTGTCATTATCAACCTTATTATCAACAACATCTTGAGGATCGGTACCAACTTTATGAACAACCTCAACAAAATTCTCTACTTGTTCATAAAAAATTTCATCAACTACTTGATTACCAACAACCATATCATTCATCTCAACATCAATGTGTTCTTCAACAAACAAAGAAGTTTGTTCATCTTGAAACATAATTGGAATATCACTTTTCTCAACAAACTTTACCTTTGCCTCATTTTCTGCCATCCCTAGTGCTTGTCCTTTTCTTCTTTTAATAATCTTTTGTATGGGACAGCCAACTTTCTTTTTCATGGTCAAGTGCCAACTTGTGACTCTTTTGAGCAATTGATCTATCCTTTGCTTTAATTCTTCAATATCCTTTTGCCTCATCTCTTCCTCTTTTCTCTTACTTTCTTTTTTTTTCCTCTTGTTTCTTCTTTTTCCTCTTATCCTCTTCCAACAAATATATTCCCAATATTCTCACCAAATCCATATTCACAAGCAAGTCTCTCCTTGCTTCTATTCCACTTTTCTCTGCCTTTCCTTGGCAGCAATCAGGTTCTTCTTAACCTGCACACAACCACAACAAAAAACCACAAACCAGCACTAACCCAGACCTTTTACTGCACTCTGATGCCAATTTGATGCATAGCAAGAGGGTTAATACCATCAAATTTCTATATTCTTGGCAATAATCCATTGCACAACTGAAATTCTTCATTCTTGAGGCAATCTCAATCCTTTAACCTTGAGCAACATGGGCTCCAACTTACACAAATGGACTCCAATCTCTATCAGACTTGGTAAATGATTTCAACATGCTTAGATTCATCCCAAAAAGTCATTACAACCATCCAAATATTAGACAATAATGATTTAAGGCAAACCATAAAAAAACTATGCTTAGCTTTGTTCAAACATCAAGAAAACCATGTTTCTTTTACCACTCTCCACCAAAATGAAACACACAATCTACCATAACTCATGCAAATGAATAAATGAATATTTTTAATTTAAAGGGTTATTAGAACATGTAAAAATAGAAAATTTCACCAATTTTTATCACTTTTTGATTGTGGAATAAAAAGATATGAATTTTTCTTATCTGCTGGAAACCCTAGTTCCTGAATTGGGTAGTCTTCACCAAAATTGTCATAAATCAATCAAAACCCAATGAAAATTGATCAAACAAAGTGAAAATGAAACTATATTCACATATCTAACATTTCCAATAGGTGTAAGGTCTTTATTTGATCTATACAATCTGTACCATTCTCTGCAACAACCTACAACTTCTAGAGAAAATAATCCCATAGGGCTGCCAATGGTAAAATCATCATCTTTCCACCTCGACCTCCACCTCTTTTCTTGCCTTCAAACCTCTTGTTCAGTCATTCTTCAACCCCTAGAGAGAAATGATAAGCATCCTCAATGGTAGTCATTCTTACCAGTACCAATTCTTCTTGTATGCAAGGTTTCAGACCATTAATGTAGCAAGCACCTTTCTCCTTGTTTTCCTCAGAATGTCCTATCTGAATTAGGACCTTGTGAAATTACTCTATGTACTCCTTCACCTTCCTCATTCCTTATCACAGGACCTACATCTTGTTGAGTAGTTTCAATTCATAATCTACTGGCATGAACCGTTTCTTCAATTTTGACACCATTCAGTCTCATTTGGAAATTTTATCCTTCCCTTGTCTCCCTTTTTCTAGTTGGATCTCTTTCCACCAAATACTGGCATGGCCCTTTAACTTGGTCTTTATAAACTTCACTCAGTGAGGATCTTCAATCTCATCAAATTCAAAAAATTCTTACATATGATTGATCCAATCCATCAATTCTTCTGGGTTTAGGCTCCCACTAAAAGTTGAAACTTCCATTTTCGGTTTCTTTCCTAGACTGCATATTGCTCTTAGCAATCTCACCTCTCCAGAATCTACTTGATCATGTTCTTCCTCTTCTTTTTCATCATCATTGTCATCTCTTTCTTGATGTACTCCTCTCCTTCTTCGGACCTCTTCTTGCAAGGATTGTATCAGCCTTCTGAGGGATTTGATTTTGTCTCTCGGTGGATCTCTTCCTCCACCACCTCCACCTCTACCAAGTTGGGAAGGTCTTGGAGGAATCTTGATCTCAACCCATAGTCATAGGTCTTGCTACAACTACCTCATATTCAACGCTTTGTTACAGACTCAGGAAATCTTTCTCTAATACCATATGATGAAGGGTCCTCCCCTTACCTATAGGATCTATAGGATCTCACCACATACACACAGAAAGAGCAACTAGATGCAAGATGAGAAAAAAATATTTTCTTTTATTACTGGAAAGATGTTATAGATTACATGTCATCCTATGGGCTGCTTGTTACATGTATCTGCTGATTTGCAGATTTGAGTTTTCCCTTCATTCTTCACTGCATGTTATTCACACCTTCTATAACTCCAAACCTCTCAGCTCTACCCTGTGCTTATATTCCTTCAAATTTATTTATTGTTTTAATTCTCCATGTCGGCCTTATCTTCCCTTAATCCTTGTGTCATAGTAGTAATTATCTCCCAATAAGCTTTCAAAACCACCAAGTCATTATCTCATTATCAACAGCTCCACCGAGTCGGCCAATGAAGATGTATTCCACAACAATGATGTGGAATACATCAAATATTTCTCTGCCAGGTGTCATGAATGAACTCACCATCCACCACCGTTGACCATCTCCATTTTTCTTCCACCTTCAGAATGTTGCCAAGACCCCAGCTCATCTCCCACCATAACCACCATGTCACATCGATAAAGCTTAATCAGAATATTGAACAGACATCAAAAGAATTCCCACCACCACATCATCGATGAGACTCAGATGAGATATCGCCTTGTCGAAGAGACTTGTTAGTAACTCCCGTCAAAACCATAAGGTCACCTCAACGTAATGATCAACTAAGCCCACAATCCATGAGAATTTCAAAGAGACATTCATGATTGTCTCACCGACTAGCATGAATCTAACCTAAATATCCCCACTGCACACCAAAAGCACCATCGACACTTTGAAGGGATGGAGAACTTTCTCCCAACAAAAACCCAATGTCACAACGAAAATGTTGAACACTGAAAGAAGGAACTCGATGATGATCAGATAAAAAACTATCAAGCCCTTATTAGAATTAAAATAACTAGATTGATGAAAGATTGATTTTCGCCTTGGATGCTCCTACATCAAAAATTAATGCAATTTAATTCCCTTATTAAAATCTAAATAATTCAATTTAATTTTCCCAAGTAATTTTTTTATTACAATTAACTAATTGCATTAATTTAATTATCATTTCTAATTCATATTAAATAGCAATTTAATCTTCAATTGTGCTCCATGCTTGGGGTGAAGGAAGTTTTCCTTGGGGGGTCTCTATGAGGCCTTCCTTCATGTTTTTTCCAACATGTTTTTTCATCTCTTTTTGGAGAGGATTTTTTCCCACTGGGTTTTCTCCTTTACTCCACTTTATAGAGATTTGGTTGTGATTAGGTACCTCATTAGGCCTAGTTTATGGGACCCAAGTTTTCTTTCTAGCTTGTAGTTGCATTGCTTTCATGCATTTAGTTTGTAGCTACTCCCTAAGTTCATCTTAAGGGGGGGTGTTAGAGTAAAAGGTTTATTACTTAATTATTTAATTAAGTCACCATTTATTATTTCACTTAAGATAAACTTAGTTTGCATTTTGTAGGCATTTAATAATTATTCTAATTATTACATGCTCCCTTTTAGGTTTCTCTTTAGGGTTTCTTGATCTCCTTCATAAGGATTGATCTCTTTGTATTATTTTATTCAGTTAATGCAATTTCTCTTGAAGCTTGCAGAGCACCTTTTATTTTTTGTCTCCATCTCTTCCTTTCTGTGACAGGTTATTTGCATGCAGGTGATCTTCGGGTTCTATGAAGTTGGCTTTCTCAACTTCTACAATGAAAATTTTTAGAAGAGAATAAAGTCAAAAAATGGACACAACCATTCATGAAAATGAATAGCGTAGAGAAACAAATCATGAACCAGGGTTGAAAGAAGGTAGAGTATGGTCGCATTAGATGAAGTGTGTGCAATCGACCTTTAATGAGGTTTCTTCATACATATAAGACAAGTCATTGGTAAGTACACCTTTGAATTTACATTTACTAAACACAAAAAATTTAAAAGAATTCATTGTTAAAGTAGGACATTTGAACTTTCCTTGAATGAATTTAAGGATAAACCTGTTGTAATTCATACCAAAACAACAAAGGAAATAGTCATAGAAATTAAAATAAATTGTTTTGTTAGGGTTAGTAGTTTGTTAGATTAGAAAGTTTGGTTAGTTAGGGTTAGTTTTCTTTTTGTAGGGTTTGTTTTGTTTTGTTGTTTTTGTTTGGCCCTTTCCATCAACAAATTCTACTTAACTTATCATACACATGAGAGTTAATTCAAATATTTGTAAAATTGTGTTGTGAAATGTAAAATAATAAAACCATGCACAGTAAACACACGCTTTAAGATGTATGACAAAGCTATACATGTGTGTGTGTATCACATATATACATCAAGTATCAAAATTCTTGCTATAAAAGAGCAAAAGATCAAAAAAGAAAAAAATAAGTAGCCAAGCTATAGATATGAGTAGCCATTCAATCGATGTAGGACACCTCATCCATTTGGGCTCAATACCCTATGTAGGAAAGTTCCCAGTGAACTTCAAAGTAATTAATATGGAGGTCAGTGAGGAAAGGCTGGAGTGGAACCACTTCCCCGTGTTCCAAGAATCAAGGAATGTCATCCATGGAAGGGATTCCAATGGTTGGGTGTGTAATAGAGAGAATAGTATCCAGATTCTCCAAATATTCAGGTCGTACTATCTATCTCATAGTTGAGCGAACGTCTTCAACAGAAAGTCCAATATCAATGAGTGATGCTACGAAGTGAGAAGCCATGTCGGAATAGAACCAGAAGTAGCAACTAGATTCTATATTCTTTTTCCCAAAGACTAAGCATAAGTTTGGCATAGTGAAAATAGAAGTCCTAATGAAGAAAAAAATTTCAAGCCTTTGTGGTGTGATACTACCCAAGAAAACATTATGGTGGTGAGAGTAGGTTAGGAAAATTGGAGTATCCGTGGCCTAGAAGCAAACAAGAACAAGTAGAGAAAGAAATACAAAATAACAAGAAACCTAAGTAAAAGTGTGAATAATTTGGAAAAGAAGTGCAAAATTTATAGAAAGTCATGAAGAACTTGTGGTACATAGTTTCCTCGAGTGAAGTATTGGAAATCGTAAGCAAGGTGGCAACCAGATGAACTTTCAATGTAGAATGTTAAATCAAATTAATTTTTTTCACACAATTGGCAATAATTCGCTTCAAAATTTTCCCAGTACGAAGATTACGAATCAAGCAAATTGAAAATTTTGAAATTAATGGTGGTCATTTCATCATGTTTTATTAAGCCATATTAATTATGAAGGTGCTTATGTGTGTGAAGCAAAAGGGAAAATTAAGTTGGTAAGGTAGCACATGTCATCACCTGGGAAATTTGAAAGAAGTGTTATGTGTTGATTGAGGTGTGCGAATTTAATGCAAGATAATGTGATCATGCTTAACTATCGTTATCACATTCTTGATCCATTAATGTGGTGTAGTGCTATCAAATCAGAAGTGCTAGCCGAGTATTTAGCAGTTTCCATAGAATTTGATCAGAAAAGGGTGGTAACTAATGGCTCTAAATTTAGATTTCAACTTGGTGATTAAATTGTTTGCTGCTAAATTTTAATTTATGCATATCTTCTAACATACAATTATTTGTAGTTAGCTAGGATTTGGCATAAAAATGGTAAAGTTTAGCAAAAAATACACACCAACAAGGAATTATTAAATGAGTTTTTGGGAAATAGTAAAATGATTAAGGGATTTGAATTGAATGAAAATTAAAAGGTAACCTTCGCTACCACTGTAATTCCCAACCTAATAGTGGGGTTCATTTCCTGCAAGTTGAAATGAGCTATGAATGAAATATCAAAAGAGAAAAATGAGCTATCAATGAAATATCAAAAGCTAAAAAAAAAAATCAACTCTTTAGGCTATCCAAATATCTCTACCGGGGTTATAGACGCTTGACTGGCAGTAAGGCTCCATCCTTGGTTGGCTTTGGAGGATTACCATATTATGTAGTTCAATGTCAATGAACTGATTTAGTACATTGAGTTCTAGAAACTAGAGTTAACAAAAGCACAAATGGATGTTTCTGGAAGAATTTTACTATTTTTTATGTCAGAATCTAGGTAAAGGTAAAGAGTTATTGTTTTAAAATATGCATAAATTATAATTTACAACTGGTGATTTAATTTCAAGTTTTGGTTTAAATTTGGTTTTATTAGTTACAATTTGTTGTGTAGTCACACAACACACCCCAAGACTATTAGACTTGGGGACCCAAGTGAAAACTAACACCTATGGAAGATGCTAGATAGTTGAAGAGATCACTCGAAATGAAGAGCAAAGAGAAATATTTAGTAAAAGAATATTTTGTAATGTAGTTTTTTGGGTACTGCATACTAGGAACTGGGAATGTTAGAAAGGAAAAAGGTAATGCAAGCATTGAGAAAAGTGTCCTGGTTTGATAGTTGAGGTCCGATAAGATGGAAATTTTGGTGAAACCAAAGTCTGGGGAAAATTCATGGGTAAAGCTAAATACTGGGTACCGAGTATCAGGTAGCGAAGTGAAATGAAGTTTTAAAATCTTAAGGTTATCTAATGAGTTTGATAGTCCAGTAACCTAGTATATAAAAGATAACTATGCAAGGATGTGTGATATGTTGAAAAGTGTGTTATTGCAGGAGATGTAGATTGCGATGCAAAGTTCGAGTATGGACGGTTAGGAAAATTTGAATCTAGATCGGGTTGCATACTCTGGGATGTTATAATGCAGAGGGCTTTGAGTCCACTGGAGTGCTAGAGACCTTGGTATTACACATGTGGTGGAGACAAATGTCAACCTTCGGGGAAGCCCATTCCCGAGAGTAGAAAGCGTGAAGCAGACCAAAGTGTAGGAACATGGTGATAAAGTAATCATTTTGAATATATGGGAAAGTTCCTACACACTATCCTAATGCAAGATTTTTCCCTAGAAA
>VDFB02382771.1:91947-124333 GCA_007258455.2 Sequoia sempervirens
TGGTCTTTGCAAAATTCACTCAGTGAGGATCTTCAATCTCCTCAAATTCAAAAAATTATTACATATGATTGATCCAATCCATCAATTCTTCTAGGTTTAGGCTCCCACTAAAAGTTGAAAATTCCATTTTCAATTTCTTTCCTAGACTACAAAATTCACTCAGTGAGGATCTTCAATCTCCTCAAATTCAAAAAATTCTTACATATGATTGATCCAATCTATGAATTCTTCTTGGTTTAGGCTCCCACTAAAAGTTGAAAATTCCATTTTCGGTTTCTTTCCTAGACTAAATATTTCTCTTAGCACTCTCAACTCTCCAGAATCTACTTGATCATGTTCTTCCTCTTCCAATTCCTCTTCTTTTTCATCATCATTGTCATATCTTTCCTGACGTACTCCTCTCCTTCTTTTGACCTCTTCTTGCAAGGATTGCATCAGCCTTTTGAGGTCTCTAATTTTGTCTCTCGGTGGACCTCTTCCTCCACCACCTCTACCTCTACCTCTACTAAGTTGCAAAGGTCTTGGAGGCATCTTGATCTCAACCCACACTCACAGGTCTTGTTGCAATGGGCTCACATTCGATGCTCTGTTACAGACTTAGGAAATCTTGCTTTAATATCATCTGATGAAGGGTCCTCCCCTTACCTATAGGATCTATAGGATCTCACCACATACACACAGAAAAAGCAACTAGATGCAAGATGAGAACAAATATTTTCTTTTGTTACTAGAATGATGTTACAAATTACATGTCATCCTATGGGCTGCTTGTTAAATGTATCTGCTGATTTGCAGATTTGAGTTTTCCCTTCGTTCTTCACTGCATGTTATTCACACCTTCTATAGCTCCAACACTCTCAGCTCTACCATGTGCTTATATTCCTTCAGCTTTATATAGTGTTCTAATTCTCTAGGTCGGCCTTATCTTCCCTTAATCCTCATGTCATGTTATTCATTATCTCATTATCAACAACTCCACCAAGTCGGACAATGAAGATGTATTCCACAACAATGATGTGGAATACCAAATATTGCAAGTGTCATGACATTTCCAACCACCGTTGAGCATCTCCATTTTTCTTCCACCATCAGAATCACCAAGACCCTTGACATTGATAAAGCTTAATTGGAATATCGAATAGACATCAAAACAATTCCCACCAAACCATGTATGTCTCCACAACATCACCACCACCACATCATCGATGAGACTTAGATGAGATATCGCTTTGTCAAAGAGACTCGAGAGTAACTCCTGTCAAAACCATAAGGTCACGTCGACATAATGATCAACTAAGCCCACAGTCCATGGGAATGTCAAAGAGACATTCATGATTGTCTCATTGAATAGCATGACTCTCGCCTAAATATCCCCACTACACACCAAAAGTGCCATCAATACTTCGAAGGGATGGAGAACTTGCTCCCAATGGAAACCCAATGTCATAGCGAAAATGTTGAACACTGAAAGAAGGAACTCGATGATGATCAGATACAAAAATGTCAAGCCCTTATTAGAATTTAAATAACTAGATCGATGCAAGATTGCTTTATGCCTTGGATGCTCCTACATCAAAAATTAATACAATTTAATTCCCTTACTGAAATCTAAATACAAATAATTAACACCGCCGATAAAATTTTTACGATTTTCAACCCATGGTGGGCCGCTATAGGAACACCTAACCATTAGATAGACCCGCCTCAAATCTAAATAATTCAATTTAATTTTCCCAAGTAATTTTTTTATTACAATTAACTAATTGGAATAATTTAATTATCATTTCTAATGCATATTAAATAGCATTTTCCCCTTAATTTTCTTTCCAAATTTTCCCAATTCCCAATGTAACAAGCACTATTCACATGCAAGATGTAATCTTTGAAAAGAAAGAATTGCATGCATGGAAGAAAATAATAAACCGTATTAAGGTCATGCATTTACTAATTGTCCATAATACACATAATATAAAATCACCACCAATTCATACCTACAACCAAAAGGGAAAACATAAGGCTAATCTCACACTCAATCAAGTGCATTTGTGGCTACCAAACATATAAGACCAAATTGACATCTCTAATTAACGACCATTATAGAATAATTTAGAGCTATGTATTTAGGTGGAGAAATAACCCTATACCTACATACATTCAATGTACATGTCAAACATAGGGGTGAAAGTACAAGGTTGTGTCACACTTTCAGCCAACTTATGAGCACAAGTGAATTTAAGTATTTCTAACTAAAAATATGTTTTCGTCAAACATACGATCTTGTAAGATTCATTCTAGGTAAGTAGATATATCCACAACTTTTCCAACTAAAATTGTTGGCTAAATGCATATGTAGCACCAGTTTGAGGCCAATTTACTAAGAATATAGATTTATTTGGAAAAAATAATGTTTTAACAATTTCTACTCATGTAAATATATATATATATACCCTTTTGTAGATCCATAAGTCTACTTTTCAAAAATATATATATTTTAATAATTAAATTGTTATTAAAATTTTCCCTTTTATTTTTACTAAAAGTAGGTTATTAGCACTAAATATTAGGTTGATTACCATGACATGGAAAAATATTAAAACTTATTAAAGAAATTTGAAAAAAATATGATGCACTAGATAAAAGAATCTATATCAAGAGGGTATTAATTTTTTTTCCATTTTAGATACATAGATAATATCAAAGTTGACGTCAAATGGAAACAACTATGTTTTAATACACATTTTAATATTTATTTAAAAAAAATATTTATCAAAATTGGAAAAAAATATATCCATGCACTAAAGTTTCAAGTTATAAATACACAAAACAAAATTGAGGGAGAAAAAATAAAAATTACTATATAAAGGTTGTCATCTCATGTGACTTCATTTTTTAGCATTTTTTTAGCAACTAAATTATAGTGTAAATTTATAAAAAACTATATTCAAATAATTTTTAAATTTTTTTAAAATAATACAAGCTTAAAATATACTAAAAAATAAATATTTCATTAGTTTACATCATTTCAAAATTCAAAACATATATGTCATTTTTTAGTGATTCAAGTTTAAAAGTTGGATCAGTGTTGGCCATTTCCTTAAAAAGTGTGACACAACTTTGTGCTTTTACCCATAGATGCTCAATATATATAGATGAAACACATGAAAACTATTCAACCAGGTTCAGTTGCATCATATATTACATAAATCAGTGCATCCAATGAAATACTATCACAATAACATCTATTCCCACATAAATAAAAACACACATCCATAATTACATAACAAAATATGGAAATAAGTCTCTATTGTCACAACATAATCAAAATCATAACATGATTATCTTGAAATATGTACCATTATCTAGGTGCCAATACAAAATAATGTGTTGAGAACACTTAGATACAAAATAATAAAGCATATTGATCAACAAGATAAAATATATAACATAACTATCTAAGTGAAAATTCTAGAGGTGTTACATCCTCCACCACTAGGAATAAGCTTACTTCTAGAAGATTGTAATAATATGGGGATACAAAACTCTCAACTACATCACATGCCCCCAAATAGTTGATGTTTCATCAACCAAGTCCCACTAGACCCTTACCTAATCTAGCTCTTAACCTCAAAGTTCCAGCCACTGATACTATAGAATGTGTATGAACTCCAAAATAATTTTCCTGCCCTCCTTGACATGCAAGACACCCCTATAAAAAATATGAATCACATCCAAAATATATTCCTAAGAACTTAAATAGGGGACACATCATCAATGCACAAAAGTTTGGGTAGAAATGAAAGGTGGTAGGTGACATGACTAATCCTCTCAAGGATTTCAAAAGGTCTAACAAATTATAGTATGATTTTATAACCCTTTCCATAAAAAGTTCGTCTCTTATGTGGTTGCACTCTCAAAAACACATGGTCACCCATTAAGAAATGTTAATCCAATCTCTTGGCATCAAAATAATTCTAGTGATCCTAGGAAATCATCAACTACTCCCTAATCTAAATCACTAGCTACTCCACATTTTATAGCCTCTCTAAACCAAAATTTACATGCTCCACCAACCTATTCCAACTCAACGTATTCAACAAGGTTAGCCATACAATTCCTAAAATGGTTTCATTCCAAGAGAACTATGTACCCATTATTACAAGAAAATCCCACAAGGTACAAATAGTTCTCCCACTTGGACTTCTAGTACAAAATATACAATAAAAACATGTACTCAATCACCTAATTCACTCTATTCGTTTAACCATTTATCTTAATATGGTAGGAAAAACTAAAATTAGGTTGAACACCCAAAGCATATTGCAAGGATGTCCACAACATATAATTTAACACTAAATCACAACAAAAATGATCCTACAAGGAACTTCATGCAAGCACATAATTTCTTTCATAAACACACATGCCACTTGTTGTCAATCAGGATTGCACCCTAGCAAAGTTAGACTTAACTTTCCTATTGAAACATGGAAACACACTCAGGTTGTGGGTGACCTATGGCGAGAAGGAATCTCTAGAAGGGCTAGTTCCCCTAGCAGATCACCTAAACTATAGAATTTTCCTAAGGAAAGGGTTTAGAACGATTACTTGAAATGAAATCTAAAACCTAATGGTGATGTGCCAAAACTTTATCTTATTTTAATGAATTCACTCACAATCAATTTCTCAAAAACATTAACTTCCACAATCTCACCTAAAACATACAACTCAATAGTAATTTGTATGAAAGCTCAAAACTGAACACCACACAACCTGAATCATATGAATTATTGCACACAGATTCATAATAACAAGACATAAAAAGGATTCATTACTAGAATCACAATGAACATCAAATTGCTACTACAAATATGAGACAAAAAAAAGAGATAGGAATGCTTTGTTTTTCTTATTAAAACTGAAGGAGTGTGAAAAATGAGTACAAATACCAAGCTTACAAAGCTTTCTGCAAGTGAGCAAGAAAGTAAGAAGCAAATATAAACTTAGAAAAACTAAGTTTTTCTCCAATATGTGACCAAAGTGTCTCCAATAGTGAGAATAGAAAAATATGGCTGAACTCATCTTCAGAATAGAAACTTCAATTTCATTTTCGAGCTCCAAAGAAAAGCCTCAAAATCAATGCTCAAATTGCCTTCATACTGTGTTAGAATGATGGAAACTTTCTATCACAATTGGGTCGACCCAAAAAACTCAAAAAATCAGGCTCAAACTAACTAAAAACTGAAATAGAAACTTCAGTTTTCCCATTTTCTTCCTATTTCACCCAAAAAGACTCAAATTCAAATAGGAAATCTCTATCAACACTTAACTGCATTTTAAAAAATAACAAATATTAAGGCAATTTATAGCAACATTTCCTTAATAATGTTTTACATCATCTACAGTTTTAACTTTACACAATAGAAAGACTCGAAAAGATATGAGTCTTGAGCCGATTCTACAAAAATACAAGGCGAAACATATGATTTTGATTTTAATTTGCCAAGTATTGAGCATATATTGATTTTCTATAAAAATCATAAAAAATGGCCAAGGTTCATAGGTTTGACTTTTCCTCCAAGGTCATAAAATAAATCAAAGGCACAAGGACATTTGATTTTCTAATAAAAATAAAAAAAATCTCAAAGGCATATAGACTTGATTTTTTCCCCAAAATCGTAAAAGAGCTAAGGCACAACTATATGATTTTCTTAAAAAATCATAAAAAAAAGTGAAAGCATGAAAGACTCAACCTATAGAATGAAGGGGCCTAGGCATATATGATTTTCTCAAAACATAGAAATCACTAAGGAAAAGCATAATGCCATGGAAGTATTAGTGAAGGCACTTTGATTTTTAATTCAATGTGATAAAATCACAAAGCTCGAATTAAGGTAATGAAGGAAAACCCTAAGACAAAACTCCTGAAATCTACCTTTTTCGCATCATTTTGTATTCTTTGATTTTGGAGGAAAATGCTCTACTTGGCTGCCACCATGGGGATTAGGGTTTGGAGCTCGAGCTTTCTTCCATGGAGTTTTGAAACCCTCCCAATAGTTGAGTCTTGCAGGAAAAGATTGTTACAAATCTAAATAATAATCTCCATTTCGAGTGCATTTTTTTCCTTCTTGGCCATGACCACCTCTATTTTTCTAATGCATTCTTGCTTTGATTATCTTCTGTTGATATCCTCTTGCATTTTGAGACTGCCATGGTTGGTATCAACTTGAACTTTGGAATGCATTTCTTTTCTGAAAGTTTTTTGAAAATTTGAGGTAAGATCCATCCATTTAACCCAACATTAGTTCATTATCCTTCACCAGAAATAAGCTCGATTCGAGCTCAATGTAAATAAAACAATGAAAATATGTGTTTCTTTGCATTCTAAATGCAAGCTCCTATACGCTAGGTTTATGATGTCATTCATTTATGAATTTTTCCTTGTTTTTATGACTGTGGATTCATACTCCCAAGCTCTTCTCATTTTTTTGTATATATGCAAACCTTTTTCATGCAAGCTTTTGTGGGTTGGACCCTTATTTGAAAGAAACAAAACCACCTCCTAGGTTGTGGCTAAAAAAATGAAACATGTACATTATACTCTGTAAAATGAGAAGCTCTCTCCATTTGATGGCTCCATTATTTTGGGTTTTCCATTGTGTGATAAAAAATGCCATGTTATTTATTTTTTGAAAGAAACAACAGAAAACACTTATGCATAGAAGGCCACGACCTCTTGAATTTTTGGGTATTTGCTTACACATGAATATTTTTTGCTCTCTATACTTATTGTTGCTCCATTTAAAATATAGGAAAATGGGTTTGAAACCCTAGCTCGTAGCTTCTCTTTTCATGGTTCTGAAAACATATCTTGCTTATTCTCTATTTTCATTTTAGAGCACATTCTCTACAAATTCTAGGTATTTTTTCACCTGCATTTTTATGTTCAAATCCCCCTCGTGGCTGCCACTATATTTGAATTTTTTTATTCAATATAGAAATGAGTGAAAGACTTTTGTCAATCTATCCCATTTACTTCTCTGGATGCTTCTTACTTGTTTTACATTTGAAAGGAAAATGCACCTATAGGTGTTATAAGGACTTAACACTGTAGGTTGTAGTTTACGTCACATTCTGAAAATGTGTAAAGAAAATACTTCTCACCATATTTTTTCTTTAGAAGCATCAAACAACTAATTCCAAACCCTCTTTTATAAATGTTTTCTTTCAAGGTTGAATCTTGTCACCATGTTGAAACAAAATCTTGAATACAATGCTTTTATTTTGCTTTAATTATGATGTTTTCCAAAAGTCATGCTTCCTTCAAATGTTGCATATGGATTGATGATGCTTTTAGTACATTACATAGATGCCAATGATGATTCTTATGCACTCTATGCTATGGCTTTATCCATTATCTTTATTTATGTTGCTTCACTTTTTTGTGACTATGCATTCCTAATGCACTTTTACTCCTTCTGACCTTGAAAAGAAGTTTCTTCTCCACCATTGTGACTTGTATGAGTTATCCTTGACAATGAAATCTTGATGATTGCTTCTTCTAGCATCCATAAATACTACACTCTTTGCTGCCCCACATATATGTTAGGAAAAGGTGTGTTGTACACCTTGCATAATGTATTTAATGTAATTATTCTTGGGGCCACTTTATGTTGCATGTAACATTGGGACATAAGTTAAGTTGCTAAAATGTAATTTTTTAATATTGGGGAAAATAAATAAATAAATTACACAATATTAAATAAGGGGACATGGTTTGTAATCTCATGGTTTTAGTCACATGGTTTTGTGTAATACCACTTAGTGGTTTTGTGGGAGCTTGCTTCTATTAAAGCAACCACAAGGGTAGTTATTGTGAGATGCAATTCTGCATGTTAGCTCTGGATAGTATTTGTGAGGGTTTGAAGCATGGAACAGGATGTGTGGTTGCATGCTTGTTCACATGGATTGCTTGGAGAGGGCTTGTTGCTTCAATGGTGTTCATGGAGATTCAGAAGATGTATTGTAATATTTATTGTTGAATAATACATGAGAAATGGATGCTTTTGGAGGCTGGGTTTTTTTCCCCCTTGAGGGTTTTCCTAGGATATATCTTGTTTCATATTTTCATAGGTATGTTGTCTATTCTCTTGCATGTGTATTTTGAATACTTAGATGCATAGATCTCTTTTTGGGTTATGTGGAAATTGTCTTTAATTGGCTGCAAGTTTCCAACAAGTAGTATCAGAGCTTTGGTTGTGGTTGTATAACCCTTGGTTGAGAAAAATCTTGTTTAAAGTTTGAATCTATGTATTGCATGTAATAATCAAAGACATGGCAAGATATGAGGGCTTTGCAAGTTGTTTATTGCAGATCTGAAGATTTTGGGTATGTTGTTTTGATGGGTTGTTTACAGATTTGGGGTGTGAGAAATTTTGGGTGAAATGGGTTTCTTGGTGTTTTATTCAAATTTTTGGGGTGAGCTTTCATAAATGATCTCCTGGCCCAAAACAAGCCTCACGGTTGGATCCATGCTGGCCAAGAGACAAATTTTGATATATAATTTTCCCTATTTTGGTTACTAGAAAAAAAAGCATTTTTTTTTTGTAAAAACCCCCTTTCTTGTAGTCGTACGACCGTGAATATTTTATTTGAAAACATAAAATAAAATCCCATCATTTAAAAAAATTGTACCTGCAAAATTATTGAAAAATAAATAAAAATAGAAAGGATGATGAAAAACTTTTATTGAAAAGTTTTGAGAAAACAAAAAAATATTAAAAAAATTGGAATTAAAATATCGATTAAAAAGTTTTTTATTGAAAAAATAAAAAAAATTAAGGGCAAGTGGGGGGGGGGGTGCAGACTGGCCCACCCCTCGGCCTGCGTACCCTACTGCATGGCTTGTCAGCTTGACCGACTTTGTTGGCTAGTGGCAAGGTGGAGCCTACTGTAAGTCAATCGTCGACAGTGGTACATAGTACTGCTGAAGGCT
This sequence comes from Sequoia sempervirens, assembly GCA_007258455.2. Taxonomy (NCBI): domain Eukaryota; kingdom Viridiplantae; phylum Streptophyta; class Pinopsida; order Cupressales; family Cupressaceae; genus Sequoia; species Sequoia sempervirens. The sequence continues at coordinate 100,937 of VDFB02382771.1, forward strand.
TTTAAATAGGCTTTATTTATTTTTTAAAATTTCAAACTTTTTAAAATATCCACCTTAAATATTAATGTAGCTCGATGCATTTTTTTATGAAAAATAAATGAATTTAAATCCAATTTTGGGTCCACCACCAGGTGAGCGGCACCGCCCGGGTGGGGGCCACTACTCAGCCACCAAGGGTGGCTAAATTTTTTTTTCCTCGGGGTCAAACTGCACTTTTTCTTCTTAGGGGCATAACTTTCACCTAGACTATCCGTTTTTCACCTTCTTAGACTCATTGGAAAGGTGACTCATATCTCTACGCTATGGTGCTAGATATTTATCTATATTTTGTAGTTTTGATAATGTTTTTTTCTTGGTTAAAGTTGTAACACCCCTCCATTTTGTCCTCTGTTGATTAGACAATGTTTTCCCCATGTTACGCTTTGTTTCTAATAACTCTTGAATTAAGGTGTTTGGTTATTGTTTGATCACTCTCTGTTAAGTGACGTGAATGTTATAGTTTGATGTGATTGTATTTTATTATGAGGTTATCATTATGGCATGTTTTGGATTAGCATAGTATGTACTTGAATTAATGATGCCTTGTGTTTTGATTATGTTAATGATGTAAGCTTTGTCAGTTAGTGATACTGTATTGGTGAAGGGGATGGGATCACATCACTCGCATGTGAGCGCCCTGTGATTCCGTGATTTCCTCTTCACGGTGTGTTTTATTATGTTATATGCATGTTTGACACTCGTGTGGTTGTAGGATGCAGGTACAGGACATCGACTCCACCTGGTTCCACAGGTCTGAGCGTGTCCCTTGTTCAATGGAAATCGATTGAGAGATAGTAGCTAGGGTTTTCTATGTCAAGCCACCACCCTAGTCACAGTGTGTCATCGGGTTGTAGTCGGGTTGGTTGTTATGTTGCCCTTGTCTCCTTGGTTTTTTATTTAAATTCAAGTTAATGGCTTGTGTTGCTAAACTGTGATTAATTACATTTGATTGTAATGCTAGGAATGTTATTTACTGTATTAATTAATTTAATTTAATTAATAAAATAATCTAATATTAGATTAGATTTATTTTATTGGTTAATTAAATTAATTGTGTGAATTGATTAAGTTATTCCTTGAATTAAAAGTGTTAAAAGATTTAAATTCGTTGTGTGGAAAGAAGGTTTTAAAATAAATTGAATTATATTTAGAAATTTGAAAAGTGTTTTAAGTTATTACAAAAAAATTCAAATGTTTTCAATGCAATGACTTTGGGGTAGAAAAGATATTTTCTGAAATAGTTGACTAAATTGGGGAAAAGATATTTTGAGAAGATTGGAATTTGAATTGAAATTTGAAATTTGAATTTGGGATATGTATTTGAATTTGAAATTTGATTTGAATTTGAGTTACAATTTAATTTGAATTTGAGTTAGAATTGAATTTGGAATTGATTTTGAATTTGAGTTGAATTTGGGAATTTTGGGAAAAGGAATATATTTCATTTGGGGGTTTTAATTTTTGGGGTGTGTGGTTTTGGAATAGAGAATTTGGTTTGCAAAAAATGAGAAGAGGGCTTTTGGGATTTTGAATGGAATCTTGGTGGAGAGATGAAGGTATTGGGAGGAGATTGGAAAATGATGGAAACAACAAAGGATCCCACACTAATTTGTTCTTCAAGCTCTTGTATCAGGTTTTATTCTTGTTTTGTGTTTGAAGTTTTGAAAATTTTGTTCAATCTAATGGAAAGATAGAGAACATTCTGAAACCCTTCTGAATCATGGAAAATTAAACAAGAAATGAATCAGACTATAGAGATTTCAACAATGAAAATGAAACCAAAGAAGAACACCAGAAAATCTTGAAACCCTTCTTTTAAAAATTAGTAATTACTATAAAAGAAATTCATGGAATTGTATTTGGAAAAAAAAAAATTCTGGAAAAATTCGTTTTGTAAAATCTTTGTTCAATTCAACTGTATAAAAAGGAAATTATATATATATAGATATAATACATATATATATATATATGATATATACATGTATATATATGTATTATATATATATTTTTATATGGGAATTCGTCCCTGAGACTCAGACGCAGAATAGGGGAATCGCGTATTTATTTTCGTTGCATTTTTTAATTTTATTTTTAGAATCCGTTGTGTAGGAAAATGGAGGGAACGGCTTGCCCCACAGTAGCCCCCATAGGGAAGCAACTGTGGAGGCAGCGCTGCTGCCTTCACAGGCAGCGGCGTTGCCTGCACAGCGCCCCCCTGTGGGGAGGGCTGCGTGGTAGCTCCCACAGGGTCGCGCCCTTCATATTAGGGTTTGGGGAGACATGAAATAAAACAAAAAAAAATTGGACTTCCTTTTTTCTATATATATATTATATTAATATAACATATATGTTATGTATATATATAATATTTATATTATATATATTATATATGTTATATATATAATATGTTATAATCGTTAATTTAAATATTATTTAATTTATATAATAATTATATTATATATTAAATATATAATATATATAATATATATTTTAAATATTTGGAAATTATTTAATATTTGGGTTGGGGATTGCAATTCATTAATTTAATTGGGATAAAATATATTTTCTCATATAAATATATATTTAATATATATTTATATTTAAAAATTAAGTTTTCAATATGATTATTCCATCGAAATAAATGCAAAAATGGATGGTAGAATAGAATGATTAATTAATAGATTGCTTGAACATAATGAATAAATTAAGGAAATGAAATATCAATGAAATTTGATGGACCTTGATTATGCACAACTACTGTTAATTTTTAATTAATTATTTGTGCTATACCATTGTTTTGCTTGGATTTAATATATCCTAACGATAGCGTATTAAATTACTTGAAATGCTTCTAGGGAGATCATTTTGCGTTGTGTTATGTAACATCATTGGTTGAGATTGGTCAATTCAGATGCAATTGGTACTTCATTTGAAAGTTAAAGCGTGTATATTAATTTAATTATTAGGAATTGAAATCCCTTGAATAATATTTACTTTTATCAAAGTTGAATAAAGAATATCATTTAACATTATGAAATACGTGAAAATTAATTAGTATAATTGTGCTTGGATTAGAAGGTTTATGCAAGTTATGTTTTTTTTTTTGTTTTGAATTGTGTTATTGTACTTTGAAAATTAAGGTTAGTGCAATGATTAAATATTTGATAATGGTTAGGATTGAAATCTGAAGCAAAATTGACGTTCTCAAATGTGTAAAGAAAAGGGTTAATTATTTCAATGTTATTATAACACGTAGAATGTTATTTTAAAGTTTTATATTCTATTGCCTTAAATGGTGAATAGGAAATGAGGTTTGCTTTTATGTTGCAAGGAATAGTTAAGGTTCAAGAAAGTTATGTTGTTTAGAACGTTGATGTATAGTTAAAGGATTAAGTGTATGACGTATTTGTGTACTTGTTTATGAGAAAAGATCGTTATGTCAAATACATCTTTAGTTATTTAAAGAACGTGTGTTTATATGACTGTTGATTTAAGTGAATTCTTGTTGGTATTGTATGGGCAATATTGTTATGGTGATAAATTTATGAGTGTGCTTTGGTTGTGTTGGATTTTGTTCCTTGAGACTAGGGACTCTTTGATTTCATTGTTAATCCGTGTTTGTCTTGTTGATCATGTAAGTCTTCCAGTGGTGTTTTCTGGAGATGATGTTATGTCTCTTGTGATTTGCTTTGTCTATCTTGGGTTGTGTGTGAGTTAAGCTTCAGTGAAACCTGGTTCTTTGAACGGGTTGTGTGACCTTGTGATTAAAGGTCGAGTTGTGTATCAGTTCATTATGTGGGTTGTTGTTATGTTAGTCAACCTTGTGTTAGCCTTGGGTAGTGTACGCTTTGGTTTCAAGTTTTGTACATCCGTAGTGATGTGTTACCTATTGAGGTGTTTCAACTATTTGTGATAAGTGTTAGTGCATCGTCTACCCTTGGCATGTGGTTGAGTTATGTGTTGTCTATAGGGGAGTGGCTTTCAACGAGCGTTGGGCCCAAAGTGGTTCCAGGATAACTCGTGTGAGAGTCAGTTAATTAAGTGAAAATTAAATAACTTATAACTAGGGAGAGAGTAGTTTTGAACATTAATAAGATAATTTAGCCTCGCTCATTGGCTCAAGGGCTTGTACGAGACTTGAGATGAGTCGGGAAGGCCTTGAATGGAAAGATCGTTATCTTGTCTTCTTGAAAGATAGTCGATTCCACTCTGGTGTGCATATGGCGCCGGGTTCGTAAGAGGTTACTAGGATATCCCTAGAGGGGGACCAGGACCTAGGAAGAACACCATTGGATAACCAATGTAGCCTTTGCGATGGCACTCCTCCTATGATAGCAGTCGGTATGGTGTTGTACCGTTGGTTTTATTATACAGTGATTGTACTTGATTTGTACTTTGGAAGCATTGTAACCATTGTGTTAAGTGATGTGGTATTTGTTTTTGATTCAGTTTAGTTATGTTTTAGCCTGTGTCTAGAGGTAGATGGTCTTCTCTAGGAAATCCTTGTTACTATCTCCTAGCATGGGGGGTGAGCCTTTTGGTTTCACTTGGTTGGGTGGAACGTGCACCTTCCTCTGTTGGTTTTTGCTCTTGCTCGTGTGGATGAGACTTTCATGTTGGAGAGCTCATTGGATCCGGTTGCTATTATGGCTTCGTTCTTTCAATTGTTATTATATTCTTTTACCCCTCATTTGTTATCGAGGTGGAGGTTGGAATTTGTAATCATGCTTATTGGAATTACCTCATTCGAGGAATGAGAGTTGTAATCTTATTGTGAAAATATTGTTAATTAATATCATTTGGTATTTCTTATCCTTGATGTGATTTATCTTGTATGGAATGTATGTAATCTTAAGTTCCTTAAGTGATTAATGTTTTGGTTTCTATTGATGTTAATTGTTGTGTGGGTTTTAAAGTAATCTTTGTCTCATGGCCTTAGATGTTGTTGGCAATGTGTATTCATCTTACATGTTAATTGTACTTAAACAAAAAAATTTGGGGTATTTAAGTAGCGTATTGCAACTTCCTCTAGGGTTGTGTGGCGGGGCATTACACATGGTATCAGAGCCTAGGTTTAAACACTGGGAACTTTGGGATTATGATGAACCCATTAGGTTGTAAGTTGTGTAGGTTTATACTTTGAGCACTATGAGCCCATTGTATTGACCTAGCTGTTTACTCATTAGTGTTGTTTTCCTTTTTGGGTTGGTTTCTCTTGTTTTCCTAGGAGTGGTCATTGGGTGGTGTAGGTCCAATGGTGCAGGAAACCAGTGGAAGGGATAGGATCCTCGGTGTAGTGTACAATGCACCAATATCCTTTCTACTGGAAGAATGCATTATGGACGATTGTGTAGTGTGTTATTTTGATGTGTTGTGTGTGGTGGACGACAATCAATTTTGCTGTTGTTTCCGCCCTTGCATGTATTTTGTTGAATGCTTTTGTGAGGTTTAGGCTCGCAAGCCTACCAAGAGGTGTGTTTTGCTTGGCTTCCTTCTTGTTGCTTGGCTCTTTCATTGTGTAAAGGGTTGTGACCCTTGAGTGGTTCTTGAATATGGTTGTAGTGTGTTTGTTGGGTGTATTCCAAATGCTTGTTGGGGCGAGATAGTCGTAGGAACTCTTGCCTTGAGTGCCTTAATATGGCGTTTTAGAGGGTTGAGTTTCCCAACCTTGTTTTGTGTTGTGGAGGAATGATGCTTCCTAGGTCTTGTCTTACCCTTCAAGATTGGAGTGATTCCCTTGGTTGAGAGTCTCCCAAGGTTGAGATCGATTACCTTCCTATATCCTATGTTGGGGTGAGCATGTTGGACCTTAGTTTGTTGGTGGGTTGCAAGTGACATGTGTTGCCTAAAATTACCCTTGCTTGGTTTCTCTGCTCATGTTGTGAAAAGGTTTGTTTGACCTTGAGGTTGCCAAGAAGTTCCTTTTGTATGTATTCTCTTCTAGAGTTTTGTTGTTTCTCATGACCATGCAAGTTTCTGGTGCATGTCTTCTTGTGCTTTACCTCCCTATGTAATTGATTGCTAGATTGACCCTATGTGGTTTGAAGTTTCTTTTGCGTGTATGTTTAATTGATATTATAAATATGGTAATGAAAATGATTGATCATGTTGTTAGTTCATAAAGTTTGTGCATGCTCTCATATGATTGATGCACTGGTGTGAAAGAGATTGTATGATGATGAGACCATGTTTGCATTAGTGCTTATGTTAGAATTGTAAATTCTCCTCTCTCCTTCCCTCTCTTCTCTTTGGTTTAACGAAGATGCTTGTCCTTGAGTGTGTGGTGTGTTGAAACTCAATCTTATGAGAAATGTTTATGTATTCATGAAGGTTGGCTTTACTAGATTGAACCTTGGGTAAAGGACCTAAGTCCCCAAGTTGCATTCACAATCATGGAAAACGTCTAATATGAATAGAAAATCATTTTGTAGTAAGTAGAAGCTTAGAGAAAGAAAAGGAATTGTGAAACCATTGCATATTAATGATAATTGCATAATAGGTGCGTCTTGTTGGTGAGGCCTATAGTCCCCAACTTTATTGTTAAGTTTTAAGAAATCATGTAGATGTTAAATTATTGCACCTAGATTCAAAATGTAAAATGGTAAATGTATGTTGAAGTGTTGCATACCTTGTCTTGGGTAAACATTGTAATGCTATTGCACTATGTGTGGGAAATAAATGTGGATAACATATGTGTGTACTAAGGCAATTTATCGCTTAATAAAAGTGAATGTGAATGTGAGATTTATCATAGCATTGCTGATTTACTCCATGTAGCACTATGATACATTGTATGGATTATTTGTGTGGGACTTGGCTTTTGGTTCATGGATTCCTCTATCATGGTTTAGTATGCTTCTTTTCGGTGTCTAGATGGACCCACATGTGACCTTGTGATGATTTCTGGTGGTGTGTATGGGTGCATATGTGTAGTATGTATGTTAATCTTTGGTTATGTGCTTTGGAGTTTTGGTTGGTGGTTGCATCACCATGTTGAATTGCATGAGTTGATAGTGTATTAAGTTGGATTGACTATAGACAGGATTGATGTTGTTTTTATGTTAAGATTTGAAATGGTTCAGTTTACGAGCCATTGAGTATGTGTGATTTTATGGTGTTTGTTTTGGGGGTACTTGCATGCTTCCAGGAGTAAGCCTGACCCTTGGGGGGGAGGATGTAACACCCCTCCATTTTGTGCTCTGTTGATTAGACAATGTTTTCCCAATGTTACGCTTTGTTTATAATAACTCTTGAATTAAGGTGTTTGGTTATTGTTTGATCACTCTCTGTTAAGTGACATGAATGCTATAGTTGATGTGATTGTATTTTATTATGAGGTTATCATTATGGCATGTTTTGGATTAGCATAGTATGTAACTGAATTAATGATGCCTTGTGTTTTGATTATGTTAATGATGTAAGCTTTGTCAGTTAGTGATACTGTATTGGTGAAGGGGATGGGATCACATCACTTGCATGCGAGCGCCCTGTGATTCCGTGATTTCCTCTTCACAGTGTGTTTTATTATGTTATATGCATTTTTGACACTCGTGTGGTTGTAGGATGCAAGTACAAGACATCGACTCCACCTGGTTCCACAGGTCTGAGCGTGTCCCTTATTCAATGGAAATCGATTGGGAGATAGTAGCTAGGGTTTTCTATGTCAAGCCACCACCCTAGTCACAGTGTGTCGTCGAGTTGTAGTCAGGTTGGTTGTTATGTTGCCCTTGTCTCCTTGGTTTTTATTTAAATTCAAGTTAATGGCATACGTTGCTAAACTGTGATTAATTACATTTGGTTATAATGCTAGGAATGTTATTTATTGTATTAATTAATTTAATTTAATTAATAAAATAATCTAATATTAGATTAGATTTATTTTATTGGTTAATTAAATTAATTGTGTGAATTGATTAAGTTATTCCTTGAATTAAAAGTATTAAAATATTTAAATTCGTTGTGTCGAAAGAAGGTTTTAAAATAAATTGAATTATATTTAGAAATTTGAAAATTGTTTTTTAAGTTATTACAAAAAAGTTCAAATGTTTTCAATGCAATGACTTTGGGGTAGAAAAGATATTTTCTGAAATAGTTGACTAAATTGGGGAAAAGATATTTTGAGAAGATTGGAATTTGAATTGAAATTTGAAATTTGAATTTGGGATTTGTATTTGAATTTGAAATTAGACTTGAATTTGAGTCACAATTTAATTTGAATTTGAGTTAGAATTGAATTTGGAATTGATTTTGAATTTGAGTTGAATTTGGGAATTTTGGGAAAGGAATATATTTCATTTGGTTTTTTTTTTAATTTTTGGGTGTGTGTGGTTTTGGAATGGAGAATTTGGTTTGCAAAAATGAGAAGAGGGCTTTTGGATTTTGAATGGAATCTTGGTGGAGAGATGGAGGTCTTGGGAGGAGATTGGAAAATGATGGAAACAACAAAGGATCCCACACTAATTTGTTCTTCAAGCTCTTGTATTAGGTTTTATTCTTGTTTTGTGTTTGAAGTTTTGAAAATTTTGTTCAATCTAATGGAAAGATAGAAAACATTCTGAAACCCTTCTGAATCATGGAAAATGAAACAAGAAATGAATCAGACAATAGAGATTTCAACAATGAAAATGAAACAAAAGAAGAACACCAGAAAATCTTGAAACCCTTCTTTTAAAAATTAGAAATTACCAGAAAAGAAATTCATGGAATTGTATTTGGAAATCTTTTTCTGGAAAAATTCATTTTGTAAAATCTTTGTTCAATTCGACTGTATAAAAAGGAAATTATATATATATAATATAATACATATATATATGATATATACATGTATATATATGTATTATATATATATTTTATATGCGAATTCATCCCTGAGACTCAGACGCGAATAGGGGAATCGTGTATTTGTTTTCGTTGCATTTTTTTTTTATTTTAGAATCCGTTGTGTAGGAAAATGGAGGGAATGGCTTGCCCCACAGCCGCCCCCATAGGGAGGCGACTGTGGAGGTAGTGCCGCTACCTGCACAACACCCCCTGTAGGGAGGGCTGCGTGGCAGCTCCCATAGGGCCGCACCTTCATATTAGGGTTTGGGGAGACATGAAATAAAACAAAAAAAAATTGGACTTCCTTTTTTCTATATATATATTATATTAATATAACATATATGTTATGTATATATATAATATTTATATTATATATATTATATATGTTATATATATAATATGTTATAATCGTTAATTTAAATATTATTTAATTTATATAATAATTATATTATATATTAAATATATAATATATATAATATATATTTTAAATATTTGGAAATTATTTAATATTTGGGTTGGGGATTGCAACTCATTAATTTAATTGGGATAAAATATATTTTCTCATATAAATATATATTTAATATATATTTATATTTAAAAATTAAGTTTTCAATATGATTATTCCATCAAAATAAATGCAAAAATGGATGGTAGAATAGAAAACTATAGGGAGGTTGGAAAACACTGTGGGTTGTGATTTATATAATTTTACTTGTTCTAAGCTCAATGGTGGAGAGTTCAGGGAGGAGTTGCAACTGGGGAATACATAAAACTAACTAGATTTTGTTGAGGGGTGACCAACCAATTGGGTTCTTATATATAGAGGGTTTTAAAACTCTATGTGGGTTGCAAGTTTCTTAATGCCATGTGTTTTCCAACCTCCAATTATACAAATAATATGATTGTAATGGAAACCTTTTATTGTTTAGACAGTACAAATGTAAGAAAATGAACCTTCAAAATTTACCAAAATTGTTACTTACAATATGAATTGTGTTTGGATTTCCTAATATCATTAAAATATAGGCATATAAGAAAACACAAGGGGTTGTCATTTAGTTCATTTTTCTTATTCAAAGCTCAAGGGTGAAGAGTTCAAGGTGGTGAGTTAGTTTTATGTTAAAAAATGTTTGAATTCATTAGTTGAAATCCACTTGTAGCATCATCTCTCACTTTCTTTGCTCGCACAAATTCATATGCAATACAAAATATTTCAAGTTTATCCACTTCTACAATGCCATTTTCCCATTGCACATACTGCACATTCTCCTTCCTCTACTTCTCCAGAGTGGAAAGAATTTCTTTAGTTAAAACAATATCTATCTTAATAAGTTTGATCTCCTTCTTTTCAATTATTTTTAGAGCATATTCCTTTTTGATTTCATAAATTATAGTACTTGTTGCCTCCAGTTTTGCATTGTCTCTTCACTTAGAGAGTTTGGGGTGGTGAGTTAGTTATATGTTCAAAAATGTTTGACTTCATTAGTTGAAATCCACTTATAGCATCATCTCACACTTTATTTTCTTACACAAATTCATATGCAATACAAAAAAAATCAATTTTATCCACTTTTGCATTGGCATTTTCCCATTGCACATACTACAGATGCTCCTTCCTCAACTTCTCAAGAGTGGGAAGAATTTCTTCAATTAAAACAATATCGATCTCATTAAGTTTGATCTCCTTATTTTCAAGTGTTTTTAGAGCAGATTCCTTTTTTATTTCATAAATTATAGTGCTTGTTGCCTCCAATTTTGCATTTTCTCTTCGCCTTTGCACATACTACACTCGCTCCTTCCTCAATTTCTCAAGAGAAGGAAGAATCTCTTAATTCAACACATTATCTATCTCATTCACTATGGTTTTCAATGCAAGTGAGCTTCATAATTTATTGAAAGTTTGGTTTACAGTTAGAATTTCTTTTCAAATTCTTCATTTGTTTGAAAAATAAATGCACAAAAAAATAAAAAATTGCAAGTTTTATAACATGGTGAGTGTTCAATTATTTCCTTTTGCTTGTTGAAAGGTAAATGGTTGATAGCTTGGGGAGGTCTTGCATGTGGGAGACACATCAATCAAATCAAATTGAGGTGAGGGGCAACTAACCAATTGTTTTTTTGCACGTTTAATGGCTTCTAAACATTATGGGGCTTGCAAGTTTTGTAGCACCTTGTGTTTTCTAACCTGCAATTTCATAGTGGTATAGGTGAAATTTTAGAGTAGACACTTCATATTGGACATGATGCCTGCTACAACAAATAGTTAGCAATAATAAATGATTTCTATTAATGAAAAGAGATAGTATGATTTCTAAATTGCACATGATTTGTTAATTATTGTAATGTATTCAAAATTTAACATGCTCCTTCCATCCATAATTTGTGACAAAAAATGAAAAGAAAAATGAAATGAATTGAGATTTAGTGTAATGATGAAACAAAATGGTTGCCATTCAATGTTATCTATAGTATATCATTAGATTTATTATTATTGTTGTTGGTGTAATTGAGCTATGAGTACTTGTGCATTATCCCCATTTGAAGAATGTTTCAACCTATGCAAAGAAAGTAAATTTGTCAAAATCTGTGTACTAGTTAGAGGGTGAAGATAGAAGAAAAACATGACTGTAGAATTCAACATTGTGAATGTTTGAATGAGTTATTTTCATATTCCATAACAAAATATGGGTAAGAAGTAACCCATAATATAGGTACACCACACCCAACTTGTGTTGTATTTCCTATTATGTCATTCATTTCTTTAGGTAAATACATTTCCTTTTCTGTGATACCATTTTAGGCCACAGACAAAGTTACAGGTTCAAATAAACATTATGTTGTTGAAACTACACAATTAGTATTATTTTGTGTGTAATATCTGCTTTTCGTACCCATTTAAAGTTACGTCAAACAAATGGTTTGATTAGACAACCTTTTTCTATACCTAAAAAATATAATACCACCTACAATAGAGGTAACCTTTTTCACATTTTAGCCTATGTTCATTCACTTCATTACTAATTCATTATTTTATTAGAAGATGCAAAGAACATGTTTTTTTCTTTTGATAATGTTGGCAGCCATAGAAGTAATTACATATTATTATGCATGTTACACTTATAGGCTACATACAAAGTTGTATGTTGGACTTCTCATCATATTGTTCAACCTGCACTTTTTTAGTTCATGAATTATCATATACGCTTGTTTTAGTCATGTTAAGTCACCCCAAATGGAAGGATCGATATCACAACATTCCTACTTAGGTAAAAGATGTTGGTACACCCCATATACTATGAGCTCTTAGTTTTTTTTTAATGTAGGGTTGCAATTTTACTTGTAGTTTTTATGTTTGCTTGGAGGTTCAACTAGACACTGTGTTTTCCAACATGCATTGGCTTACATCATGGTTGATAGGAAACTTTACACCTTTATGCCATTCCTAATTCACTACATTACTAATTCATTATTTTGTCAAAAGATGCAACAAAAGTGTTATTCTTTTGGTATTGTTGGCAGCAATGGATGGACATTATTTTACATACAAGGTTTTCATAAAAGGTTTTGGTTGCTCTCTAACCTTTCATCTCCACTAACGCATACACACGCACCATAACCAATGTATCTTCCCAAAATAAAACATTTTTGTTACAACTGTAGAATTAATTAAATACTGTTATTCATGATACACTCGTATGCAACATAAAAAGTTGCAAGTTGAACCACTCATTGTGTTGTTCAACCCGCACTTGTTTATTTCATGAATTGATAGATGTGCTTTGCTTCTCATGTTAAGTTACCCAAAATAGAAGGCTCAATATCACAACATGCATGGTCAGGTAAAACACATTTTTACACTCCATATACTCTGAGCTCTTAGTTTAATTTTCATGCAGGATTGTGAATTTACTTGTGGTCTTTATGTCCACTTGGAGGTTCAACTAGACATTGTGTTTTCCAACCTACATTGGCTCACATCATGGTTGATAGGAAATTCTACACCTTTATGCCTTTCCTAATTCACTACATTATTGATTCATTATTTTTTCAATAGATGCAACAAACATGTTATTCTTTTGGCATTGTTGGTAGCAATAGATGCATACTTTTTTACATACAAGGTTGTCATAAAAGGTTTTGGTTACCCTCTAACCTTTCATCTCCACTAACACATACACACATACCACAACCAACATATCTTCCCAAAATAAAAAATTTATTGTTGTAACTATAGAATTAATTACATACTATGTAATAACCCATCCTAAATTACTACTTAATTAACATTATTGTAAATGAAACATGAATATATTCCAAATTAAAAAGACATAACTAGTGGCTAAAGTCATTCATAGCTACACATGTCCATTTAAAATGTATTAATGATTCATATATTCACTTCAAAAGTTAAATTACAATATAAGGTTTGACTTGGCTCCAAAGGCCACAAAGTCATTACATTGTACACTTTACATCAAATATATGAATGCATTACATCAATTTACATCTTAGACTAAAATAGTCTTGTGAACAATTAAGGTTCCTCTTGACACTCACCTCCACTAGTGGACAAGAACATGGTTGAAGCACTTTACTGCCCAACCACGAAGCTTACACTTCCTCAAAATTCTTCCAACTTGAAGAATACTCAACCCTGCATGGAAAGTTTAGCAAGAAAACAATCTGCAAGTGGAATCTGGTGCATTCCCATACATCAACCTGCAATTTCTATCTACAAGCTAGTAAAGAAAATGCAAGATCTATGATAAGAATGGTAGAGAGTGATATCATAGAGTTTATGCATACAAAATGAACTATATTGTTTGAACAAGCATATCAAATGTGTTACAACAACAACAAACAACAGGTTCTGGTAAAGAAAACCTATACTCTCTAAACTCCATTTCAACACCTATCCCGAAAGGTGACTTTCCACAATATAGCATCTCATAACAACTATCTACCCTCTAGCAGCATCTACCCTAAGGTTCTCTAGTCTACTTAGGTATCACTATTATGTTCAAGTATTAAAGTATTCCTCTCACATATTTACAAAAAAAAAAGAATTAGATTACTAATTTACTCTCTAAATAGAAATTAGATACATGATTCAAATAGAGTAATTCAACAATCAATCATATCATTCTCATGACTCATCTTTACTTTTCAACATAAGCATTATCCATTTTAAAATGAATTAAGAACAAAAGAAGGTATGTCACAAGTATGTGTATGTACATAGGAAAAGTCTATGTGAATACACATATATTTTCCTACTTAAGTTTTTGATTTGTGCATAGATTCTGAAATAAATCATTAAATTATATTGCAATCATTAAATAATATTCCATTTGATGTTTCTTTTGTCAAAATAAAGAATCCAGATCAAGTCTATAATAATAGTTTCACACATACTATTGTTTCTTTGCATTCTCACAAAACTGTGATACTCTAATATTGTTGTCTACATATGAACATTCATCATTCTTAACAGAACCAGTACTATTTCCTACTAAACAATTATAAGTCAAGTTGTTTCATATATAATTTTCACAGTTTACAACTATTTAATGTTGTTCCAGCTAAATAGGTTAATGAACAAGACTATTTTCAGCTACAAAGATAACTTTACAACAATCAATGTCATTTGCAATAGATTATCACTATTTACATCAATACAATGTTGTTTTAGACTAAATAGTTTCATTTTATGACAAACAATGTCATTTCCTACAAAACATTCTCTATTTACAATTACTCATTTGTTGTTTCAATTTGTTCAGATGCTAAATGATAACATTACAACTTAATGTTCACTGTTTTTAACAGAACGAGGTTATCTCACAATGAACAGATAATGTACAATGTTGTTTTTCCAATAACAAATATTGTCTACAACTAACTCATCTGTAAATATCAAAGCAAATCCATTTAAATTTCACTAAAAAATTTGGCTAATAGAATGTCCATTATTCATCATTTCAAAAACATAAACAATACTGAAAATTCATTAAGCAACTAAATAAGAAATAAATGAAACTAGACCAACATGATCATTGTATGTGAAATATGAGCAATCATTTGGTTATGAAACAAAAATTAGATGACTTTGGGGTTCTTGAAAAAACTCATCCTTCCATGGTTATAAGAAAAAATTTCTCTGGTCACTCTAGGAGTGACTACTCCTTATATGTTTGATACATTTCTTCCTTAGCTGAACAAGGATCATATTTGAAATGCCCATATGGGCTTACTGGTTTTAGGCCATATAGATAGATATATTTGACATGCAAACTCATGCCTGTAATGCATTCAAAGAATCATCCCATCGATCATTTAGATCGACCCAAACAAGGGCTTGGTGAATCTCAAACTTAAAATTGTTCCATCGTTCCTATTGAATGAGGTTGGCTTCATAAAAACAATAGTATGCATACATATTCCAAGTTCTTATAGCATTTGTTTAAGCCCTTTACCATTATCGGCCCATCCAATAATGAGTATCAATATTTATAAAATGAAGTACTCGATATCATGTCCCTCCCATAAGATCGATGGTTGATCCTCTTCAAGGTTAATCTATGCTAAATAACACAATCATTTGGAATGAAATTTTGATAGCCATTGTATGGCTAGCACCATCATGCAAGATCAAATGATAGTCGAGTTATTTAAGGCTCTAAGCCTCGGCCTAGCTCTGCAGTTAGTCGATAAGGCTCTAAACTTTAATAGTATTCATACAAGGTAGGTCGTTGGCCATGAAACCCCACAAGGTGGTCGACAATACTCATACATTTGGCTCAAGGCCATTTCAAACCCAAACAAATAATTCACATTTTATTGTGCTATTAAAACATTTGAAAAAATGAAGGAATACTTCTAGCATGTTTCAAGAATGATAATAAAATAAAACATATTTCTAAAAGAGATCAATTTACCTCCAAATTCGATCTTTTGTGAAGTTTTCCTTAGATTTTTCCCTTTCTCAAGCTCTTTTCTCTACATTTTTCCTTCAATCCAGTTGAATCCCCTTCCTGTGCTTTTTCCTCTTGATTATGAATTAAAAAATGGAAACATTATTTTTCATGTTACTGGGTGTTGCCATTATGGCATTATTTCCTTACCGCTAACCACTATCTTGTTTTCAATATTTCCATTAAGCTTGTGGCAAACAACATCCTTCATGGGATGCCTTCATGATTTTCATTTGATTTCCAATAATCCGATTTGGGATATTAACAGTTATCGAATTCAATTTCAATAAGAATATAAATATTTATATGTATATATACAATATATATATATATGTATTTATATGAATTAATTCATATTTACTATGTTTGTTCTCATTTTGTATATATATTTATATATATGTATGTATGTATTCGCATTTATATGTATACAATTATTTACATACATGTATATATATATATATGTATATATTCATGTGTAGATTGTTTCTTTGAAGAAGTTTATGAGTTCCATATGTTATCATTTAATTAAATATGGAACTTTAATTTCATCTCGAGCATCCATATATATGTGAACTAAAAGGGATTTTTCTTTAGTTTATTTCACATAATGAAACTCTTATCCTTTTAATCATTCTTTAAAATATGCACTTTCATTTTCTTCAAAACACAGAGTTAAGGTAAACAATTTAATCTACAATCCATTCATTTTAATTCACTGAAACAATTCAAGTCATGAAATTACATTCTTCTATATATGCAAAACTAGTTCAAATGCAAGTAATCATGCCATTTGTGGTGTGTGCACCCAAATTCCAACTGGCTAACCATTCATTTTGGCTAACAATCCTACTTCAACCGTGCTCTTGTCCTTCAACATGTCTCCCTACAACTGCACACACTTGCACTTAAAAAATTTATCAATAACATTCAATTCTTGATAACATATAAGATAATTTTCAAAAGTTTGTATATTCAACATTAGTCAACTTCTTTCAATCTTTTTTTTTTTTTTAAATTCTAAAATTTCCATTTAATATATATTGAATTTCTTCAATAGTTCAATTTTCCTTATTATAATAAACATGAAATAAAATTGGGTTATGACATCCTTCACCTCTTGGAAGAGACATCGTCCCGATGTCTAGTAAATCGAAAAAAAACATCATGTCAAATTTGAGCATACATGTCTATTTCAACATCAAAATTAAATTATATATGTCTATTTCAACATCAAAATTAAAGCATAGAACATCATAGCATCTCAATCCAAAAAATTTCCAACAAAATTGTTGAGGTCTCTTTCTCAAGAAAAAAAATGTGGAAAGGAGCGTTCTATTTCTTTCACATCCTCCCAAGTAGCATTGTCTTCTGAGTATTGGTACCATTGGACCTTAAATTGAGAAATATCTCTACTCTCCAACTTAACATTATGTCTATCTAGGATTCTAATGGGCTCCACTAGCACCACTCCTGGGTCCTATACCTGCAAGGATTGTCAATCAAGCACATGAGTCACATCAGGATGATATGGCTTAAGAAGGAAAAATGAAACACAATATGAAGTTGAGTTAGAGTAGGTGGTAGAGCTAGTCTATAAGGAACCAAGTTAATTGCTTCCAAGAATTTAAATGGTCCCACATGTATTGGGGCCAACTTGGAAGACTTTCCAAAAGCAATAGAAATTTTATGAGATTTAACTCTCAAGAAAACTTTTTCCCCGGTTGTGAACTATCTAAGAGTTTGATTCTTGTCAGCATATGTCTTCTATTGGTCTACTGCCTCCTTCAATCTACTCTTAATGACCCTCATTTTTTTTTCCATTTCCTTAAGAATTTCAGGTCCTACTATGATCCTGTCCTCCAATTTATCCCAACTGATGGGGGTACGACAC
This sequence comes from Sequoia sempervirens, assembly GCA_007258455.2. NCBI lineage: Eukaryota > Viridiplantae > Streptophyta > Pinopsida > Cupressales > Cupressaceae > Sequoia > Sequoia sempervirens. The sequence continues at coordinate 118,661 of VDFB02382771.1, forward strand.
TTCCACCCATACAAAGCTTCAAATGGTGCCATGCCTAGGGATGTATGATAAGAGTTGTAAGAAAACACTACCAAAGGAAAATATTCTTCCCACCTATACTGTTGTTCCATACAATACATTCAAAGGAGGTCTTTGACTACCTGATTTTCCCTCTCTATCTGCCTATCATTTTAAGGATGATAAGTCGAGCTAAAATTCAGTTTGGTCCCTAATATAGCATTTAGGGTCATCCAAAACCTTGAGGTAATCCATGTGTCCCTATTAGAAATGATAGTCTCTAGCACTCCATGCAAGCGGAAGATCTCCTCGAAAAATTTATTAGCCAGGGTCAATGATCCATCCCTAAGGTTTCCTAGAATGAAATGCACAACCTTAGTCAACTTATCAATCATGACCAAGATAACATCATGCTTATTATTGCTCAACAACAACCCCTGTATAAAATCCATACTGATCACCTACCATTTATACTCAGGTATGTCATGAGGATACAGTAACCTGGCTAGATGTGCATGCTCATCCTTGACTCATTGGCACTCTAAGCATCTAGCTACGTACTCCACTACATCCTTCTTGAGTCTAGGCAAAAAATACAGTCTTCAACTCTGTGATCATCTTGGATACTCTGGAGTGTCCTGAATAAGGCACATTGTGAACCTCTTCTAAAACCAACTTTCTCATCTCTTTGGATTCAAGAATATACATTCTACTTTGATATCTCAAAATACCATCTGACTTGATCTCATACCCATTGAACTGATGATTTGAAGGAATTTCTACTAGGGAGCTCTTCACTCTCTCATAGTGCTCATCCCTTGGGAGATTCTGAATCACTTGCTATCTCAAGTTAGACCTCGTTGAGATCATGGCTGCCAGATGTATTCATCTACTAAGAGCATCAACCAATCTATTCTCTTTTCCATTTATACACTCAATTCCAAATTCCTACTCACTAAGGAATTCCAACCACCTTCGCTATCGTGCATTAAGGTTTGGTTGGGTAAATATGTATCTTAATCCTAGGTGGTATGTCTTGAGTTCAAACGGCTTTCCCAAAAGGTAATTCCTCCACATCTATAAGGAATGAACTATTATGGCCAATTCTAAATCATGAGGCATGTATTTCACTTCATGTTGCTTGAGCTTCCTTGATTCATATGCAACCACTTATCTATCTTACATTAATACTGCTCGCAATCCCTCTCCTAAAGCATTCATGATTACTATGAATCTCCCATTAGGACTAGGAATGGTCAGCACTGGTTCTATCATGAGCCTCTCCTTCAGGAGTTGGAATTTCTACTCACATTTCTTGATCCATTCAAACCGTATTCCATTCCTTTGGAGTGAGGTAATAGGAGATGCAATCTAGGAGAACCCTTGCAAAAACTTCCTATAGTATCCTACAAGGCCCATGAAGTTGTGACCCTCTGACACATTCTATGGAACTGGCCATTCCATGATCGCCTTGATCTATGGAGACTCCTTCACCTAAAATGATATGGCCTAGATAGTGCATCATGTCTTGATAGAATGAACACTTGGATAGCTTCCCAAAGAGTCTCCTTTCTCTCAGTCGCTGAAAAACTATCCTCAAATGTCTATCATGCTCTTTGAAAATCTTTGAGTAGACTAGAATTTTGTTAATGAAGATCAGAACAAATTCATCCAAGTAGTCTTTGAATACACTATTCATGAGGTTCATAAAGGTAATGTGAACTCATAATTTCCATATCGAGTTCTAAATGTAGTCTTTGAAATATCTTCTTCCTTAATTCTCAACTGTTGGTACCTTGACCTGAGATCAATTATGGAGAACACCTTTTCTCCTTTCATTTGGCCAAACAACTCAACAATCCTCAAGAGTGGATACCAATTCTTAATGGTCACCTTATTCAACATCTGATAATCTATACACAAATGCAAAGTTCCATCCTTTTTCACAAAGATAACTGGTACTTCCCAAGAGGACACACTAGGTCTTATAATCCCTTTGTCCAAAAATTCTATTAACTGGGCCTTCAACTCATAGAGTTTTTTGGTGGTCATCTGATAGGGTTCCTTGGATTGAGGCTCAACTCTTGGAACAAGGTCGATAGAAAATTCAAATTCTTGCTTTAGAGGCAACTCTATAAGTTCATCAGGGAATACATCTTGGAACTCCTTGAGGATTGGATATTCATCTAAATATGGTTCCTTGCTGTCAGGATTACTGGCATGCACTACATAAATTGCACATCCCTTTTGACGAGCCTTCTTGAGTTGCATCGTAGAAATTTTTCTAAGCTCTAAGGGTCTCAACATTCCACAAGCCTCAACTAGGTTTCCATAATCATCCAAACAATTGACCACCTTATCCTCATAGTTCACAATATCCCTATGCTCATTTAGTCAATTTATTCCCAAAATTACATCATATGAGTCTAAAGGTTCCACATACAAGTTGACCTAAGTTTGAAAGGTAAGAAGCTCTAAGTCACTGCAAAAGAGACAGGTATCTACCCTCCACTCTACTTGATTACCATATAGAGTCTATCCATGAATTTTCCATGTATCCAGGTCTAATGGGTATCTTGGATATTATTCTAGGATCTATAAAACATTCAATAGCTCCAATATCAATTAAGATAGAGACAGATTGGCCATAGAGCTTAACCATTAGCTGAATTGGAAAAGCTTGATACTCTCCCTATTTTTTATCCATTGTAGCGTGGATCTGGTGTTGTTGAGTCTATTGGTAGCTTCCTTCCTTCTACAACTTCAATCGTTGAGGATAGTTCAAGGCATAATGATCACCTCCCCAAGTATAACATCCATCACAAGGCCCTTTGCGACTACCTAGCTTGTCCTCTCTAAATCCCTTCTGCTTATGTTCATCTTTACCCTTTCTTTTTTTTTCCTTCTTATTCTTTCCACCATTACTAGCTTCACCCTTTTCCTGTGACTCACTTCCCCTCTTGAGATTACGAATATGATGGCTCTTGTCTCCTTTATGAAATTTATTTTTCCCATACCACTTAGAATTTGAGTTGTTGCAGAGATTGGATAAGTGTTGCAGTTTTTGTTCTTGTTTGGTGGCTTTTAGGAAGAATTCATTCATGGTTTGAGGTTCATGCATATCCACTTCAGCTCCTATGTGAGGTTTGAGTCCCATTATAAATTTTTGGATATAAAATTGTTCATCTCCCTGATACTAAGGCACATACTTCAACAAGTTTGTGAACTTTTCCCAATACTGAATCATAGTCATATTTCCTTGGGTTAAGTTCTTAAATTCCATCACTTTCTTGTCAAAGAAAAATTCTGATAACCATCTCTTCCTAAAGGCTTGGAGGAAGAGTTCCCAAGTGATCTCAGTAGGCTAAAGATTTCATTCTAACTTCTCATTATCCCACCAAGTTGTTGCTTCACCTGAGAGATGATATGTAGCCCACGATGCCTTAGTCTATTTAGAAAGGTTATAGAGCCCAAATTATTTTTCCATCTCTATAATCCAAGGCTCAGCTCTTGCTCTGATAGCCTTACCATCGAATTTTGGTGGTAATACTCTTTTGAGATCTTTCCCAAGCACTTCCTCAATTCATCCTTATGGACCTGCCCCTGGACCACCATCTCCTTGATTGCATTCTACATTCCTACGGTCCTAGTCCTCGCATGCCACTCAGACTTCTTGCTCTATGTGATCCATGTGAGACTCTTTCTAGTTCAGAAGCTCTAGAATTCGTTCTAGCCTCTTGTTAGGTTCGTTATTGGGATCACTACCACCCATGTCTTACCTAGTAGTCACCATGTTGTCCCACACTTATCCTGCAACACATTCACATTTATCGCATCTCAACACATGGTTCTATGAATAAATGTTCTTATTCTACATCACATATTTTTTTCATATGCACATATCCCTCATTATTAGAAGACATACACATTCATACATAATAAACACATTTTGGAGTCCTTCATTTGAACATACCAAAAAAATATTATCTAATTTTATTTATATTAGGGGCGATTCAATAGAACCTTAATTACAAAAGGATTCTTGTTACATCATTCCAATTTCTTGACATCAGAAAGAGGACATTCCTCTGGGTCCTCATCAGAATTTACATCAAAATTTACAAAAGAGGATGGTTGATCATGCAAGCTCTCCTTTTCCTCTTTAGTCAACAAGGGTGCATTGGGTCCACAACTTAGAGGAAAATCCTAGATTGTGGAAAGCTTTTTGATCTTAGGTGTTCGCTTCTCCTCAATATTCAAGCCTCTCTCTAGCTTGATTTGTGTAAGGGCCTGAGCTAGAGTTTCGTCATGGGGAATTTCTATTTGAACAATCGTCTTGGAATTTTATTCCTTTACTTCATTCTTACATGAGGTTCTAACATCTTTCCCTTTCCTTTGTCCTAACTTTGACCTTCTCATACCTGCATTCAATCCAAGTTCGGTAAATTCTCAAGACAAATAAATTTTGGTCAAGGGTCAACTATCCCTAGTCAAAATATGGTAGAATCAAAAGGCCTAGAGTTGAACCCTAAGCTCTGATACCAAATGTAATAACCCATCCTAAATTATTACTTAATTAACATTATTGTAAATGACACATGAATATATTCCAAATTAAAAACACATAACTAGTGGCTAAATTCAATCATAGCTACACATGTCCATTTAAAATGAGTCAATGATTCATATATTCACTTCAAAATTTGAATTACAATATCAGGTTTTACTTGGCTCCAAAGGCCATAAAGTCATTACATTGTACACTTTACATCAAATACATGAATGTATTACATCAAGTTACACCTTAGACTAAAATAGTCTTGTGAACAACTAAAGTTCCTCTTAAAAACTTGCCTCCACTGGTGGATGACAACATGGTTGAAACACTTTACCACCCAACCATGAAGCTTACCCTTCCCTGAAATTTTTCCAACTTGAAGAATACGCATTCCTATACAAAAAGTTTAGCAAGAAAACAATCTGCAAGGTGGAATATGGTGCATGCCCATACATCAACTTGCAATTTCTATCTACAAGTTAGAAAAGAAAATGCAAGATCTATGCTATGAATGATAGAGAGTGATATCACAGAGTTTATGCATAAAAAATGAACTATATTGCTTGGCCAAGCATATCAAATGTGTTGCAACAACAACAAACAATAGGTTATGGTAAAGAAAACCTATACTCTTTGAACTCCATTTAGACACCTGTCCCAGAAGGTAACTTTCTACAATACAACATCTCATCACAACTATCTACCCTCTAGCAACATCTACCCTAAGGTGCTCTAGTCTACTTAGGTATCACTGTTATGTTCAAGTATTAAAGTATTCCTCTCACATATGCACGAAAAAAAAGAATCAGATTACTAATTTTCTCTCTAAACAAAAATCAAATACATGATTCAAATAGAGTAATTCAGCAATCAGTCATAACATTCTCATGAGTCATATTTACTTTTCAACATAAGCATTATCCATTTTAAAATGAATTAAGAACAAAAGAAGGTATATCACAAATATGTATATGTACATAGACGAAGCCTATGTGCATACACATATATGTGCCTACTTAAGTTCTTTATTTGTGCATATATTCTGAAATAAACCATTAAATTAGATTGTAGTCATTAAATAATATTCCATTTGACGTTTCTTTAGTCAAAATAAAGAA
>VDFB02382772.1:0-64626 GCA_007258455.2 Sequoia sempervirens
GACCTTTCAAACATTAAAAAGTACATCATTAAATTAATCATGTAATGGCCTAAAGATTAAAAACATCATGAATTAATTTGTAACCACATAAGTCAAATATAATTCTATCAAGAAATTAATATCAAATAGATAATATAATGAAGTAACTTATACATTTCAATGTCATTGATCTTCTTCTTCATCCAACTCTTTGTCTGTGTCATCCGATGCAGATTCGACATTGTAAGGATTGGTCATATTATCATCATTGTCATCAATATCAGTTTCGATAATATCATCATCCACACAGATGTCATCTTCATGAACATTAACTCCTACATCATCATCATCTAGTTTCTCCTCTTCGACATCTTCGTCAGGGACATCATCAACTAAGCGTTGATCCTGATCATCATCTACATCATCTTCTAGTTCTTGGGTATCTTCTTCTTCCACCACATTATACTTTATCGGCCTTCCTCTTGGATCATGTCGAACAACAAATGACCAACCCGGTTTACCTGGAACCTCTGAGTAAAATACCTGCTCACACTGGCTTGGAAGAACATAGGGCTCATTTCCAGCTCGCTCACTCAACCTTGTATTAACCATGGTAAATCCATTATCATGTTCAATAACAGTTCTCTCAGGATCATTATCATTCAATCGTAGCCTATACCATGGGGCGGCGAACAAAATTAATCTGAAGGACTTAAAGTCACACTCAAGTATATCATCCAAAAAATCCCATAGTATCAATTTTTAGAGAGCTTACGGATGTAATGTCACTTCTAGATGAAACATTAGTCACACGAAGGCTACTTGGGATTATACCGAGAATCACAAGTTTTCTTCATGTCATCCAACATTTTTGATTCAAAATTTACAACCATTGCACCACACAGCCTTGTGGTGTTTCACCTGCAATATGTCAAGCATGTAAAAATTATTGCAATATCGCCAGTTGATAAACATATTTATTCTTGACCGAATGTATGCAAAGAAAACAATCTCAACATATATATACATCAATATGCGAAAATAATTAAATAATATGGGTGATTAATGTTTACTCATTACTGTTGCATCTGTAAACCATATGTAAATCATTTCTCTGTGCTTGTTGAATCTCCATTACGATGAGCTTCTTTAACCAATGAAGCCACACCTTCCCCATGTTAATGTCGCGACCAGATTGTTGACATCGTTCAATCCATGCCATCATCAATCGAATTGCTTTTCAGCGTACAAATGTGATGCATCCACTCTCGACCAAGCTGTACCAAATAAATTCAAATTCTGTCGGCGGTATAATTGGTTAAATGCCACGGTACCGACCTTAATTTATAATTGATGTATATTGAAGATTAAAAATTAAATAAGAGGTACAATGTATAAAAAGCCATATGTAAATGCATTCCAATTAATCTCCATGATCATCTTATAATTACCTCTCACTTTCCTCAATCTACCTTTCCCTAACAAGTACTCCCCTTCGAATTTGTTAATGGGTTGGGATCCCAAATGCGATCTAAATGGATCTTTGCTGCAAACTTAGGAAGATATTCACTAATGTAGACCATGGCATGGTATACCATATATCCCTCCACCATAGAACCCTCAGGATGTGCTCTTTGTCTAAACAAAGCCTTCAAAAATTCAAGGGCCTCTCAACTATCCACATTGACCTTGTGTGTATAGGTCGACATAATTCAATCTCCTCAACTTAGTTGTGTAAGTGGTGTTCTTATTATTGAAATGTTGAAGGTACCCACACTTTTGCATTTCACACATTAGACAAGGAATTTTTCTCTTCCAATAATTTATATCTTCTTTATGGATTTCTTTAAGATGATAGCCATCTACAAGTGATTCAAGGCACAAATATATTAACGATATTTAACAAAATATACAATATATTACATAACAAGTAAAACAAATGAAACAATTATAAAATGTATACAACGAATTGAAAAAATATTTCTACTTACCTCATGTATTTTCCAAGATCATAGATAACTTCCTTGACATTGTTGTCAAAGTTGTTTGGGAGAGATAGAGGTAGAATGTACTGCAACAATTATAAATGATCTTTTCATTATTTTTTCAAAGTAGTAAACTCAATACGAAAAGTACATGCACATTATACAGTGTATATAATATGCGAATAATTACCTTAATGAAGGTATGCCAATCATGCATTTTCATCCGACCCAAATTCACCTTTCTTTGTTATTATATTGTTTATGTTCGCAGCAAATCCTGTGGGAAATCAAATTTTTCGTATGACTTCTTTTATAGCATTGCTTTTCTACTTCGTTAATAACCAAGGAAGGGCACTTATATTAATTTGGTCTCCATCGCTATTTAATTGAATGACATTTTTCATTGCATGATTGGCTTCTTTTGAATGTCACTACAAATTTTGACAATTTTTTCTTTGTCATGCCTTCCATCCAATATTTTCCATAACTTTTTTGTTATATTCTTTATGATATGCATTGTATCAAACAAATGCACAATTTGTAACTTCTCATAGTAGGGCAACCTACTAAATTGTCTGGGATAACTTTTCAGTCCCTATGGAAGCCGGCCATTAATGCCTTGATGACCTTCATGAAGCATATAAGTTAAACAAATTAACAACGACAATCATTGTCAATTACAACATGAGTAAACACAACACAATATAAAAATATAAATTCAAAACATATCATATATGATAGATAAACAATTTGATCAGATGTATAACCTTGACGATTGATTCTATTATATTCCAACTTCCATAGGTGAGGTGACATTCTTAGTGGTTTTGATGTAGTCTCCTCTTTCCCATTGAAAAGATGTTTTTCAGTAGTTCGATACTTATGATTTCTATGGAGGAAGTGCCTATACTCATCAAAAACACCGCTTTCTAAACTTGTTGAGCGACAATATTTCATCTTTGGACCACAAATTGGACATGCAAGTACCCTTTGTTTGAAGGCACGCAAGATGATATATAATTGGATTAAATATGTCGAATTTTTATAATTATATATAATGAATAGATTATTTAAAAAAACATTCATGATATCTACTTCATCCAAGAATTAAATATTGTTAAAGAGATGCGGTTGAGCGTTATAACATACCACAAAAATGTGTGTTAGCCACGGGGGCATCATGAATTGTCCATACAAGCATTGCATGGAATTGAAATTGTCTTTGTCTATTGAGTGCGGAGGCGATCATACATAGTGACGCCATTCCATAACTTTAGTAACTCGTCGATAAGAGGCTCGATATATACATTCATATCTTTCACCTGGTACTTACCTAGTTGAATGAACATAAACATTACATAATTATTATAACTGGCTCGCACTCACAAAAGGATATGAATATCAAAGTAAAACTTTCTTGGGAATTGGACATTTCGACAGGTGACTAATATCTTTCTGTGGACGTTCATTTACTTGTCAAACCAGGGTACGTAGACTTTAAATGGCGCAGCAAAGTATATGCACTAGGAATTTGTTTTAGTCAAATCTTAGCAAAAATACATACTAGAAAGAAATTCCATCTAAGCTACAGAATGGTAATGCAAAATTCTTTAACTCAACTATGCTTGATTAAAACAGAAACTGTAACAGCTACGACTGAAGCACAAACCATGAACTGGCCTTATGCTGTAGGAACAGTCACAGGGATGGACTCTCTATGCTGCAGGAGCAGTGTAAGACTGAGTTTACATAAAGCTTCAAAGATGAAAGCTAGCGGATATCCGATGAAAAGAACATCTAACTAATTAACTTCTGAGATACTTACTAAGTGGGCCCCCCTTAGCAAAAGCATCCTCGCGATTACCACGAATGCTAAACTCGAGAACTTCATCGATCTTTATTCATGTGAAAGCGAAATGAAATACATTGTCTTGTTGGTGTGAAAATAACAACAAGCCTCTGCTTCTAGTCAAACAGATTCTGTCTTTCATTATCATACTGATTCTTACATGATCTCTGCTACTCTGTTTCTATCTTACCTAAAAATCATCTATTACTCATTCTATTTCTCTTCTATCACTCCCTCACGCAGGAGGAGAGTCTTATTTTTAAAATAAAAGAACAACTAACTAACTAACTTTATCAAAGAAAGACGTGGAAGTAAAGTATATCTCTGAATCAAGGAACAAACTTCATAAATGAATTTATGTGTTCAACCCGATTCAGAGAGAATCTAGTGCTCCACTCTCTCCAAATTGACTTTCCATTAAAAATCTTTCCAAATCGGTTTCGGTCAAAGAGTCTTTGGCGGAGCTTCCTCAAAGTCGTGCAGGAAATGGGCTTTACTGCAAGGCCGAGATCGGCTGCGCTTGACTCGATCATTCTTCAACAACCTGCGAAACAAAAGGTAACAGACGCGCAAGAAGAGGCATATGGTACATACATGATATCTATTCATTAATCACACATTTCAAATCTACTTCACCATTTAAAAACTGTATACGATATACCAGCCATTTTTGGGAGTCAACAGGGCAATAAATGCAATCAAGTCAACACAATAGGCTGCAGGAATATAAAAGTCTCTTGCTACAGGATATCCCCATAAAAGGTTTCATCAAAGTTTAAACAGCCATGAAATAACAAAAATGAAATCATTTAAAAGTTTATCATATCATCAAATTATGAGCATATTTTAGGCTCATCAATAACCATTTTACTGCAATATATATAAGTGTATGTACATGATATTGAATGAAAAAATATAAGTCATTATGCAACAAATAAGACAAATGAGATGCTACTACGTTAAAGAAAATTGATGTAAACAAATACACGGAACAATCATTGACAACATTATGTGCTCCCTCTTTATTGACATCCATGGAGGAATGTTCTTGTTGATAACAAAAGCTTGAGGCCACAGTATAAATGAATCTCGGCTCTCTCCAAATGGATTGACACCATCACGCTCCCAATGGCTTGAGATTACGAGGTTCTTCTTTAAAGTGTGGCCATTTTCCCTCCATGTCGTAAATGCCGAACCATCTGTGAGGAATTGAGAATGTCATCTCACTTCTATTAAGATTGCATGGTAATCCATCCAATTAGCTAAGCTTTAAGCACCTAAATAATGGATTTGCATCATTGGAATAATGAAATATAACGAAGAACCTTGCGAGGCACCTTTTTTGTTAGTTGATCTATTTGATATCTACTGATATGACATTCTAAGAATTTTGTTGCAAATTCATGTTGTTTATGATATATAATATGATCATTAGGACATGCATCTATTGCTTGATACTCCATTCCAATATCTTTCATAATGGTAGATAAATCTCGGTATGTAAAAAAATTGATGGTGGTAACAAAAATTCACCGATCAATCTACAACAAAAATAATTTGTTCATATAAAGAATATTAGCCCAATGGTACATATTTCATCCTTTATTTACTAGTGATGAACTAATGACAATTAAAATAGATGAAAAAAGATGACATTTATGACATACCTTAACATCAGGTGAGATTGCTTGCTATGTTTGATAAAGCATTCATAACCTTAAAGTTGACAACAACAATACAATGAGAAGAGTTGTTTGAGCCTTCATATATAGGAATGCCTTGTCAAGTCACGAGGTAAATCATGAACATCATCAAAGTCATCTTGATCATCATGATCCGGCTCGCCCACTAAATGTGGCATGGATCAATGTATTAGGCCACCATCATCTTCAAGCGTGTTTTACGGCGCGCAGTCATGCTAACTTCCACATGGGATCATTAACTTCATCTTCGATATTCACAGCTCTATGTTCGTCCACTTGCAAAACCATATTCCTCAGTCTGTGATAATCCATATCATCTGCCCTAGGGTGCCCCACCTTTATAATAATGATGGACAAATAAACCATGATCATGATCAAGTGATTATATATATATATAAAATGTTAAAACAATATAAACATTTACATTTCAATCAATATAAACATATAATGAACAACTTTACCAATGAATGATAATCATGCCCCCCTTCAACGTGACCATGCTGCTACAATGTTTCTCAACTGTTGTGATTAAAAGTCATCTCGTCTTTAAGCCCTTGAAATTATTGCAAGGACAATAGCATTTCCCATCACCCTTTCTTTTCAATCTAGCCCACAATCTATCAAGTGTCTCTTCATTTTGTTCTGGACTAATAGTATCTGACATGATTTTTCTTTGCCAAGCTTGACTATTTCGATCTTCAAAAAATATCAAACTCACACTCCAATAATTTTTATTCATAGACAGGTAACATAGTCTAATAATTCGATATTTTACACCAAAAAAATTTGGCATGCAACCACCCCTGCAAAAGAGAAGATAGTCTGAAGTTAATGACACCAAAAAACACTTTACAATGCTAATTCCAAAACTTATTAAATTCTGATTTTACTATGATTTCCAACTGTTAAGACTCCTACAATCAGAATATTGAACTTGATCACAAAATTCCTACAACAATGGAGGTAGCGAGCTAGTAAGAGCAAGTGACCCATTCCTATGGAGCAATGAGTCATAATCATCATTGCTAATGTCAATACGGATTTATCCTTTTAGTTAAAGATGCAATGTGTCACTTCTTATGACGAGCTTATCCTAGGGCCCTCAACATTGAAGCCTAATAAAAAACAACAGAAGCATTGGTAAGAGCATGATTAGGGTACAAACCCTAGGCCTCCGTAGAAACATAAACAATAACTATAGCGGATTAGTGAGGTTGCAATACCAGAAAGATTGAGACATTGTAGGTAATAACAAAATCTTGCAATCTAAAGATTGTAGCCAATAACAAGCACACTATGTAGCTTATGACATTTGTAAATGTAATCTACGGTAAGAAGAATGACAGTCACTTGAGATGTGACAGTCAAAAACAGCTAGCAGTGACAAGATAATAAATCTCAAACCTTGCATAGTAAAGTGGAGATTTTAACAGTGAGTTTCCTTACCCCCTTGCTGACCTTAAGGGTTTTTCAAATGCTTTTGGTAGTGTTAGACAAGGCAAATGCAATCAGGGAATGACTATCCAAATGAATGCTGTAGTAATCATAGGTTCAATTTTCTTAGTAGCCATTAATATTGTATAATGGAGGTAGTGGATTGCATGTTTGAGCGATGTTTTGAGACTCACCAAAGATGGGAAAATAGTGAATAATACCTTGTGGACTGTGAAGTAGTGTTCAATAAGGTTGAAGGATCTTAAGAACTACAATACCATGAAACAATGAGTCCACAGTAGGTGATCTATAGGGCATAGTTTGATTTTATAGAAGGATGCTCATGAAAGGAATCTTCAAGTGATAGTGAGTGAGGTTGTTTGAGATTGCGTGAGGGTGCAATACCGATCTTAAAGGAAGTTAGCAAAGCAATAAATGTGCAAGAAAATGAATCGTACACAACAAACAATTCACAATGTTATCTTCCATAATGCCTTGAGTTTGAAGACAAAAATTTCATTGTATCTTCATGATGAAAGTGGTGAGCTTAATGGTCAATCACTGGCAACCATGATTTTAAACATGCTATTGTACTTATGGAGGCAACATTTTAAGCAAGGCAGTGAGTGGTGGTTTGGAACAATGGCAGGTATGAAGGACTTGCTTTATATGCATACCTATGGATCTAGCTTAAGGCAATTCTTAGAAGAGATTGAAGGTGGATTATGGAACTCAAGGGTTACCATGAAAAGGATTAAAGCAAAGTGAGATCTATTTAAAAGCCACGGTCATGAAGATATTAAAGATGTCACATGCAAAACCTAGTAGCTGGAGTAATGAATACATGCCAAAGAGGATAGTGTGTAGGGCAGATTTAGGAGATCTCCACATTATCTAATTACGGGAAATACATCATTTATTTATTTTTTAATTAAAAGAAATCATTCTAAACCCTATATAGGATACATTGATACTTCAAAAGCCTCTGAAGGAATTTCAGATTATGCAAATATATGTCAAGTAACATTCATAAGGTTTAGAAAATCTTGATCACTCTCTAGAATAGCCCATTAAACATGGGTTGTGCTTGAATGCACTACATAATTGATATAACACAACCACTCTGCATATCAACCAAAGTTATAGGCTCTTTATTACAGCAAGAGGTAATCACTCTTCGATCATGCTATAATTACATCCTATCCTGTTAAACTTGAGACAACCTGAATGCACCCAATGATGATTGACACCTACATTATACAACCTGAATTAACTACATTATATGAGTGCCTCCATTTCTATCACAACATAGCCACATTAAACTTGGGTCACACATGAATGCATCTTATTTGTTATAGCACAACTGTGCCACATGACCAATAGAGTTATGGATCACATAATTACAGTCACAAGAATTTGTTCCTCTGTTGTGATCTTATGGTGATTCCACACAACAAAATCTGGACATGAAATTCTCAAAACCCTTAACCTCTACAAATGAAATCTGATGAGATGTTGCTTTAAAATATGATTTTCAAACCTGGAACTACAAATCGACTTCAAAAATTCTGCAAAAGACAATGACTACCCTCAACCTGGTGATATCTTCTTGAATTTTTTCTGATTTTTCCCAAGAAAATCATCTGTAGTTCTCCACAAACTGTCTCAAGTAGAGCAAAACACTGTCGCAATACATCAGGCGCGAACTCATTTTTCTTTATGTCGGCCACAATTTGATTTTTTTAATTTTTCATGTTTGTCGAACATTCGACGAAAATAATAGCCAACATTTCAACGAACACCAGGTTCGTCGATATTTCGATGGACGTCGGGGATAAACTTTCGAAACAATTGGAAATTACACATCAAATTTTACAAGCACCCGACGAACATCGAATTTTACATATTTTGTCAGACAGTTTCGTCGTATTTTGCAGTCAAATGCATTAGTGACAAATGGGTGAGAAAGTCTAGGAAGGGTATACAACTAGCATCTTGAATCACTATTTCATGTTAATACATGGAGTAACATGCCATTTACAATGGTCTTTTGGAGCTTTACAATGTTTCTATAGACTTCCTTGTCTCCACTCTACTACAATCACAAGAACTACAACTACACTTATTTTTTTGAATATGCAACAAGTCACTTCCAATCCAATTGAATTGGAATGACTCCAAATTTTTCTTTTATTCACTCTATTCATGTAGCAAAGGGAAGATGGTAGGTTTCTCTTGAATAGAAACAATTGTTCACTTATAATTTTCCACACAATCCAAGTTGACACTAAAAATTGATCCTTAACCCTAACTACTTTCAACAGGGATTATGAAGTGTTGCTTTCCATTGAGAAAGAAAATTTTGTTAGGTCCATAAGGAAAAGAGCAACTTTCCACAAGCCAAAATTTCCACTACCCTAATTATCACAAGAAAAAATGACTAGGCAAAAAATGTGACCAAACAAAGTCAATCGATTGTGAATAGTAGACAAAGTTTTATTGCAAAAATTATTTTACCCTAAATGTTGTCAAACATGTTGAATTATTTATAATCTCCCTTCAACAAACACGTGCAAAGATTATCAATAAGAATTTCCTTGCAACAAACATATGAAACGGTGATCAACTCCATGTATTCATTGTTATGTTCCTAAGCATCACCAAAATGACTACAAACCCTAAACTTTGATCATACATTTGTTTGACCATTTGTAGCATTCCCAAACATTGCTGAGAGTAATAAAAATCATTTCTCAAAATGACTCTAGTAGAAGACTTGTCTCATTTTACCTACAAAATATTTCCAAATCACCTCTTTACAACAAGTTATTTGTAGCATGTCTTTGACTATATAACCAACTCAATCCAAACATCCAAAATATTTTTTGGATCACACCTCCTTATCCATGGGGTTTTTGGACTTGAAAAGTGTTAGTACATAATCAATTGTGGGAATATTTTTCCCATGTCTTCATGGGAAATCCACTTAGCCATATTAAAGAATTGTCTTTCACAATTCAATTATGTTAACCCTTATTCTTTTCTTATGTGTCATAAATTAGTTCTTATGAAAGAATATCTCCATCTAGTCCAACACTACACTCTCACACAAAGCTCAGACTAGACAAAAAATAATACTAATGGATAGTAGGAAATTGGAGAACAATTATGAAAAATATGTAAAAAAATAGATAAGTGGATGCAGATGATCTTGGAATGAATTACAGTAATGAAGAGTTGGAAATGTTATTCTAGAACTATTGTAGAATTTTTGGGTCCATATGGAACATGTCAAATGTGCCCCAATGGCATAGGGGGTTGCAAGTGTCTATAGAAATTTTTTGTTGATATGAGAACTAAGGGTATTGGGATGGCGATCTTTCTTAAAATTGGTTGGAATTGTTAGATCTATTAGATGTGGTGTTGAGGATGTGATATGTGTTGAGTGAGGGTCCTTTAGATGTAAGAAATAATTGAAAATTTTGGAAGGATAGTAAAGACCCTAGTGTAAAATAATACAAGTAAAGACAAAGTAAAAAGCTAAATAGGTCTAATACAATACCTTGAAACTCACCTAAAAAATTTGTTGGCTGGTTGATAATCCTATGAGAACATGTTCCAATTGAGTAGTACATGTGTTGGAATGGTGAGCTAGGGGAATTAGTGATTTACCTTAAAATGTTCTATTTTTTTTAGAATGTCTTATGTGTTCAATTTTTGTAATTGTCCCACTTGCCCAATCTACAATGATTCTTTTGTAAATCTTGTGCAAGAATTTTTTTTCTAATCAGACCTTCCAAGGTGGATAAGTGAAAAGGTAATTTGTCTCAATTATCCCATTTATGGTCTATTAAAAGCTAGAACCACATGGAATTGATAATGACCTAGTAAATTAAAATCAAATATTAAAATTTACTCTTTATTTAAAATAAAATTAAAACCTTAATGTGATTACTAATTAGGAAATGTAAGGAAGGAAATTAGGACTTGGGAGGAGAAGGAAATGGGAAGAAAAATTGAAATAAATGTCAACAAGGGTGATATGGTGTTGAAGTGGAAATGGGAAAACAACAAACTAGGGATAAATATGATAATTTGGGAGGGAAATTAGATAAGAACAAGAAGAGTAATGATGAGAGGGAAATAAGAAGGAATATGACCACACAAGCTACTTCATAACTTTAAAATAATGCATGAATAGGATTTAAGCTTGATGAAGATGCTCCAAAATTTTATGGCTCCAAAGCTTACAAAACTTAAAGAAGAACTCCAAAGTGAAAATCTATGACAATAATGTGACATCAAAATGAGGGTAGTAAGGCTCTTTTTCTTAGATTTTTGAGGGCCAAATATTCTTATTTTGAGAAAAATATTTTGAATTAACCTTAGTTGGTCTAGGTTAAGGACTCATTAATTTTTGTAACCATGGGAGTTTGGGACATGTGCAACCCCATGAGGGGTAGGGATGCAAATGTCCCATATGCTAAGGTGGATAGCTTAAATGTGAAGGAAAATGGGATCACACCAAGATTGATGGAGGTGGTTTTATCATAATTGGATATTAGATGTGACAGTTATGGAAGATTTAAGGTTAAAATGTAAGCTATTCATATGAGGGGATAAGTAAGCATTTAATTTCTGGAATAATCGATTTGGAAACAAAAACATGTGTAGCTTAATTGTGAATGAAAGTTATATGAAGGGGTAGATTTACATGAAATGGGAAAATAGGTATAAGGAAATAGGTCCTAGGGAGGTTTAAGGAACATGAAGAAGGTAAAGTGACACATGGAAAGGAGAACAAGCTAAAAGGAGAGGGGAAATACGCTAGAAAAATTGTCAAAATAGGAAAACTACATAAAACATTAAAGTAAGAAAAAAATTAAAAAATAATAATTTTAGAGGTATGTAATTTGTGTTGTTGTGTTTTGTGCGCACCTTGTCAAGCTTATGAACCTTTAGGAAAAATAATATTTCTAAGGTAAGAGTACAACCAAACATAGATAATCATGAAATGTCAAGGGTGAATTTTACTAAATGAGATATATTGGTTTTCAGATGTCTTTGTTGTTTGTTCTTGTGATTGTACTTGGTCTCGTAAAAAAATCCATGAAAATAGTCACAATACATAAATAAAAGCTAATTGATGTCACATGGAAAAGGAAAACACGTGTAGGGAAATGAAAATCAATTAAACACAAATCTAAGTCTATATTATAAAATACATGCCATATCATGGACACAATAATATATACAAAACTTTGATCTAACTACTTGGGGAGAGACATTTAAATATCTTCCCCAATGAAAAACCAAGGAGAGAGGAAAGAGGAAGGAATGAAAGAGTGGAATTGACCCATATAGAAGGTGCCATGGAAAAAGGTGAACATAATATATTTGTTTTACAATTTTATTGACTTTTTTGTGCCAAGTTTCTTAGTTCATGTTGGATATGTGAAAGTGCAATGATTACTAAAACATTAAAAAAAATCTTTTAAAAAATTTAAAAAAAAATTACAAAAAATGATTTGTAAATCTATATTAGGTAAAAGATAAGTGGAAAATCAGATTTTAAATAATATAATTAAGAGCATATTTATTTCTTATCATTTTAAATTTTTTAAAAGAAAGACTTAGAGGTAGAGGAAACATAGTGGTGGTGAGAATATTTATTTAATTTATTTCATGATTCTTTTATATTTCAAATAAGTTTAGAAATTAACTTGAGTGAAAAAAATAAATGCATTTTTATTGGTTAGAATAAAATTTTAAATGAATGAGTGCTATGTAAAATGGGTTGAAATAATTTCAAACATTAAACTATTTTAGGTTAATTATATACATGACCACCATTCAATAAAGTATAGTATTCTTAATTTGGATTTTTTTTTAAATCTATTTTAAAATAATAATTTTTAAATTATCCATAAAATATACAATCTTTTAATATTTTCTTTTAGATTATTATTTTAATTTTTAATCTTAACAAATAAACATTATTAAATTATATATAAAATGTAGAACCTAAGTCCTTATGTATTTCTTATTTATTCTAAAATTTTACTCTAATATACATATTTATAATTTTTTTTGCTAAACTATTATCCAAACATATATGGATATATATATATATATACATACATACATATATATACTCATACATACACATACACATACACATACACATACACATACACATACACATACACATACACATACACATACACATACACATACACATATATATAATATTCCAATTTATCTCTAAAAATATCAATTAGTTTATTAGGTATGTGAGAAGGACATTTGCTAGCCATACTTTGCCATATTTGAAAGAATGAACTAAATGACTCCCCTTATTTTTGTTTAGTTGTACATATTTTCACAAGGGTCATGTCACTTTCAATGGTATAGACAATGTACAATAAACTTGTCATCTAGGTCATTTTATGTTCTTATCGTAGGAGGTAAGTGTGTGAACCACTCTAGAGCCTATCTTTAAAGGCTACGTGGGAATAATACCATTAAGTATGTAGGATAAAAAGAGATGTACATAAAAGTAGTATTAAACTCTCTCACATATTCTATTGGATATCCTTTCCCCTTATATTTGTTAAATTTTGGCACATTGAAGTGTGGAGGAAAAGGTGGCATGCATATGGTTCTATCAAAAGGATAAGGACATAGTTATTCCATTGAGTATGTTTTATTTTTCCCACTCACTTACATGTTTGAAATTTATTGTTGCATTGGCTACATCAGGGTTTCCATGGGTGATGGTGGTATGTTTTTTTGACCTTACAGGAAAAGGTTGGCATTGATGTTAAGTGTGTTGAGGTAATTGTATGGTAATAGCAGATTTTGGTTTTGGAAGTTGGATGCAAATGTCAAGCTCAGGTTGATGTTTTGTTGAGAATGAATTTGATTTCCTTGTTGGAAGTGGGATGCAAACATGGTGTTGGTTTTGGTGTTGGTATTGGTATTGGCATGATGTTGTGGGGGAGCTTTCTTGATAGGTTGATGTTGTGGTGTGTAGTTGAGGTTTGGATTGACATGTTGTTGTGACGGGGTTTGGTTGGTGTATAGGTTAAACCCAAACTAAATATTTGTATTTGGTGAAGTATTGGTCATTTGGGTTGGCACTCTAGATGTGGCAATGTGAATCCTCCTTGTCTTGTTTGGTGGGTTTGGGTTTATATTTATGTTTGTGTTGGTTGGTGGTGTGGTATTTTTGCTGGATGACATGGAAAATGGATTTGCAAAAGTCACACCCATAGTACTAGAGGATGAAGTAAATGGATTGGAAAATATGGGACTTGTTCCTTGAGATATTACATGTGTTCTTTTGGTCCCAAATGTAGGATAAGGGGGTATGTTAACATGTATTGTGTTATGTGTAGTTCCCCAAAGTGGAGTACTAGTGTACATTTTTTGTGAGGAGGAATGACCTTGTGAAAGTATGTTATGACCTTGACCTTGAGTTTGAGCCTGTGTTGTTCCCTCTATAATTGTGAAAGTGTCAAAACCAAAGGGAATCTCGACACCATTTTTAGCAAGTGCTAGGAAGTATTTATTAGGATCTTCTTTGACCATCTCTTCTATGAGACACACAATCTTAGGATCTTGTGAAGCTTGTTCAATCTATTTGATAGCTAGACCTTGGTTAACCTCATTCAATGTAAGATTGGTAAATGGGTTTGAAACATCATCTTGTGATGTTTTAGCTTGGTTTGAAGATGACACAAATTTCATATGGTTAGTTGGATTAACATAGGGGTCATATGAGGGATCCATGTATTTTTATTTCCTTTGTGACCTATTTAAGACCATATAAGACTTGTGATTTGTGGATTGAATGCAACTTAGGATGAAGGTGCAAGCTAAGGATGAAAATGGAAGATGATAATGACACTATGCTATGTTATTTGTATTTTTGGAATATAAGGATGTAAGATGGGAATGCAACTAAGTTTGGTATGCAAAGTAAAAATGATAATATGACTATGCCTATGCTTGAATGGGACTAAGAATATGACTATGCTTGAATTTGCATATGCAATTTTAAACCTTAAAAAGGGGATGCTAAGAAAAAATTGATGAACCAAAGTGACAACACTAAATGTCAAGACATCAAGAGGATTAGAACCAAAATTATGATGATGATGATGATGATGATGATGATGATGATGATGATGATTGGATTAAAGGTGAACCTACACTAGACACATATTTGTAGGCCCAATATAAGGTTAAGATAAATGAAATGTGATAAGGTCAAGACATATAAATGTGAGACCATGGTCTGTTCAATAGTATGATAAGCCTCCTAATATTAAGACCCAAAATTGCTATGGAATGAGATAGGATGTTATGCATGCAAGGTAGGACCATGCAAGCTAACCTAATGTAAATGATGAAATGTAATGAATGGACTGACTAAACCTAGATGTAATACCCCTCCTGTTACTGTTTAGATTTGTTTTTTCTATGTTTTGATTTGGTACTTTGATACTATGATAAGACTGTTATTGTTCGGATTGGTTAGTAGACCTTGTTGTTTATGCCTATACATTTGAGGACATGGTTATTGATTTGATATTGTGGTTGGTGATATTAGTTTGATTTCAGTAACATTGTGATGCATTAATTTAGTAAATTATGTTATGATATGATTTGTTTGTTTAGAAATGATTAATTTATCGGTTATATTATATTGTTTGGATAGATGTGATGAAGGACAGTGTAGCACCACTCGTTCACGGGTGCTCTGTTATGCTACGATTCCTTCTCACAATGCAATGCTTTGATTTTATATATATGTATGCACATGTACATGACTTCGTTTGTATGCAAGTATTGCAAGTACAAGTCTCGATTCCACCTTCTTCGGCAGGATAGGGTGAGCACCAATAGCCCAACGGTTAAATATTGAAATAGAGGTAACGATGAAGTCATCCTGTCCCATGATGTCAGACCGTCTTGTTTGATTGGTATTGTACATTTTTGTAGTTGTCGTTATTGTGGGTTGTGGTTGTGTTATGTCGTATTTTATTAATGTTGGTATTTTATAAGTTGTGATTTATTTTATTTAAATGATGAAAATGATTGTTTATTTTAATGTTAGATTAAATTGTATTTAAATTTTTAAATGTTTTATTTATTTTTTAAAATTCATGAGTTTATTAAATGATAATTAAAATATTAAATTGTGTTTTATTATTTTAATTAATTATCTTGTTGAGGATAATTGTTAGAATAAATTATTTAAATTAATTAGATAATGTGCTTTGCAAGTAAAGTTGTAAAACTGGAAATTAAAACAAAAAGTATTGAAAATAGAAAAAATAAATAAATAAAAGAATGAAAAAGTTGTGAGAACGAATGAGAACTTAGATCTGAATGAAAAGCTATTTTTAAAAATATAATTTCTTTTATTTATGAATTTTGAGAGCTTTTGAAAGAAATCGGGTAATATCTTTTATTTAATTGAAAATTTGTGAGGATTTCACACATAGAGGATTATTGAGACAGAGGTTGCACAAGTTAATGGTCAGGCATTTTTGAATCTTCTGGAGTTTTTGGGGTAAAAATATTTTCATTCTTTTGTTTGAGAAATCTTGGAGAGAGTCTTCTGAATAAATTCTAAGACTCAAATTTGAGCATGGTATTCTGGAGAGGAGATTTCGAAGTAGGTATGAGAAGCTCTTCGTAGAGGCCATCAGGATCAAGCAAGCATCATTAGTTTCTCAACTAAGCACAGGACACTAGGTTCCACTTGTTTTCCACTTGTTTTCTCCCTCATCTTTTTGTTTCAGAGAAAAATATAATTAATTAAATATGATTTGTGTGAGGAAAGAAAACTTTTGTTCAAATAGAAAATTACTGAAAGAGATTAAACTTGTTTTCTAAAAAGTTAGTGGTTGTTTCGGTCTGTCAAACCCAATCTACATCTTCTGGAATGCCCAATTTGTCTATATTGATTTGAAAGAAAATACTTTACTTTGTCTGGAACATACAAATCTTGATTTTATAAACAATTACATATATATATAATCAATCTTCTTTTGAAAATGTTTTTTTTTACAAACACCTATATAAATACATGTGCGAATAAATTTATTTTTGTCCTTCCATACCTGGAATATTACTTCATGTGAATATATTTATATAAATTATATATATATATATATATATATATATATATGTATATATATACACAAATTTTGTGTGTATATATATACATAAATATATAAAATATATAGTTGTATTTATATTTTGTATTAAAAAAATTATTTAAAAAATTGAAAGAAAAATTCGCAGTCATGTCAAATTTGCATCCGTACCTGATACAAGGACAAAGTTTCATTGTTAAAAGAAAATAATAAATATTTTTATTTTTGATAAAAATATTAAACTATAAAATAAAAAAAATTATAAATAGAGTGGGGAAGGGACGGATTGGTCATACCCCCCCTTGTGTGGCTTAAAGACTGCCGCACAACAGTCATGGAGATCGCTATGCGCAATAGCCTTGACTGCCATGCTCAGCAGTCCCCAGGACTACTGTGCGCAGTCCCTGCAAGGACTGTCGTGTGCAGTCCTTGCAAGGACTGCGACGATAGGGCCCTACGTGGGTTTCTTTTATTTTTATTTTTATTTTTTTTATATATGTAGTTATATATATATATATGTTTAATTATATAAATATAAATATGTGGATATATTATCATTGGTTTGGAATTTTATTGCATTATTATATATGAATATATTATTTATTTGTTTTGAATTTTAATTGAATTATATATATGTATGTATGTTGTGTATATATGATGTGTGTTGGATAATGTTTATATAATGAAATTCAGTTTCATGGATTAATTAAAAGAAAGTTATTGGTTAGTGATTTTAAACTTGTATTGACCTTTGTATCGAATTATATTAAAAAAAAGGGATTGTAAATACAAATAAATTGGACTATATTGAGTTAGTTATATTTCATTATAGTTAAAAATGAAAATCTTATATTTATTTATTTTGTTTGTAATGATTAGCAAATTGGTGAGATTAATTTAAGTGAATGATTGGGAATGAATTACATTAAATTTTGTGTTGTCTTGCAAAATTAATTTGAGTTTTCATTTCCGTTATGGTTATTGTTAGTGTTGTCCATGTGGGAACCCTATTGTTTTACAAACCCTTGTTCTAGAGGCATGATTTATTTTCTTGGACGTTTACTCTTGTATTGTTGGGATTTGAATAGTACATGATTTTGAGCGTTATTATTTGGAAGGGTTGTACGAGGTTGTTGTCATTGTGATTATGAGTTATCGTGAGATGGTTTTTCCTCGCATGTTTTGTTTTGAGTTATATGTTTTATTCGTTATAGTACAACCCTTGCCTGGTTTTGATTTATGTTAAGGGTCTTAGGGAGAGTGGCTCTTCGTGGGGGTTGGCACCTCAGCTGGAGGAAGGGCTAGGAGATCCCATGAGAGCTATGTGATGACACTCTCCCCTAGACACCCATTTGTCTTGTTTCTTGTTGCCTCTGAAATTGTGTACTAGAATTGTTGTTTCAGATTTATATGGAATTGTGTACTGAATTATTGTTTTAGATTTATTTGGAATTCTATTTTGAATGTTGTATCAGTTCTTCTGGAAATGTATTTTGAATGTTGTATCAGTTCTTCTAGAAATTTGTTTTGAAGTTGTATGCTTAATGTGTTTCAGATTCTTTTGAGAATGATTTATGAATGTTCTTTGGACTTGTTTAATTGTCATTGCTTTGATTAATTGTGGTGAGTTTCTTATCTTTATCTTATTTCTTGACTCGTGAATGTTGTGGTCTATGTCATTATAACCTTGAGTTGTAATTATATTTGTACTATGTTGTTCATGGAGTCGGTTTGACAATCATGGTTGAGTTAACTTCCTTGTCACCTCTGAGCACAGGGGGTGAGTTATTCATAATTCACATGGTTGGGAGGAACGTGCTCTACACACGTTGGGTTCCCCATCAGCATCCTTTGTTCGTAGCATTTCTACAGTTGGAATTGTACCAGTGTTCACTCTGTAGTTCTTGATGTTATTGTACTTTGTATCATCCCACAAGTTTGGGAATTGTATTGTAATTCATTCATCAAATCATGTAGTGTATTGTATAACTGTTAATGTAATAGTTAGGGACTTTTGTAACATTATTGTGAGAGATTTTGTATAATTATGTAGTGATACTTTCACTCTTGGTTTATGGATGTACTTTTATTAATGATTATTGTATTATATATTGGTCAAGTTGTTTAATAATTATCTTTTACTTTTGTTTTAGTTGTGTTGTGATGTGACCTCACGTGCCCCAGAGAATGTAACACTTAGTTGTTAATGTGCAATGTAAATGTAATTAATGTTCGGGTGCATGTTTACTTTATGTTATTTAAAAAAAAATTATTTGCAATGTTTGTTATCCGGGATTTGCATGGCGGGCATTACAACATTGGTATCAGAGCACTAGGTTCATATACTGGGCACTCTGGTTTCATATGATCCCATTATGTTGTCCTAGTGAATTTGTTAAGTGAAGTTCTTAAGTGATCACGATGATCATGTTGGATTGTGGAAAGGATATAAATATTTGAACCACGTAGTTGTTGGAAAGTAAGTGTACTTGTGGAATTATGTATGTAATTGTACTTCCATTGTAAATGTGAGAAACCAGTAACTGTGCATCAGTTGAGTGTTGTGAATACCACGTACTTGCTTTGTGGGCCCATAACCCACAGGTCTTAGGATGGAGATACGGAGTACCCATCCATTCTGAATATGTTGTATTTAGTGTGGGATTAACCATACCATTATGTGTGTTTGTATGTTTGTTACCTGATTGAGGGCCAACCCATGTGTGGTTGAAAATCTATACATATAAGAGTAGCAAAAAGCTAGTTTCATGGATTCTTTTCTTTTGGTTCTCTAGTCCCTCAATCTGTGAAGGGGTAGTAGCAGCCACAAAGTTCCTTGGGCAGAGTGTGTAGTGTACACATATTGCAACACAGAGTAGTCTTAGCTCAACCGATCCTGAGGAAACATACTCACTACTTCCCCTTATGATGGATCAGGGTACTTGATCCATATGTGCTAGCCTAAACCCCACAGTTTTGAGTATAGCAGCATTGGATTGTTAGTTTATGCCTGGCCGTCCATAGGGACATTGACCTGGCATTAGCGAGTCAACCTCGTCTGTATGAGAGGTGAAGATTGAGTAGCCCCATATTGATATGCTCATATATGTATTGCATACACTATATCTACACATGTTTCGACATGATGCAATGGATACAACCCCACACCCCACTGATGTTCTGACACAGTGTTGGTGATGATGACGTGTTGCTGATGGTAGTGAGATGGGCTCAAGGACACGATGCCACATGCATAGACACATGAAGGTGCACTATGAGATTGTGTTATGATAGCCTACTTGTGTGATGAGTGTAATGGGGCCTCGCACACTTGTAGAGGGATATTCATGTTTTCTTTCGACAATGTTTGGGTCGGTTAGCATATGGATATGTCCTTGCCATGTATACCTCTGGTGACGGCGAGTACCTGTGTGTGCCTTCTCCACGAGGTATTGCTATGTGGGGTGTGTCTGCACGTGCCTACTTCCGCGAAGCCATAGACACACCGCCATGCGGCATACGTCAGTGCGTTCCTTCTCCGGCTGGCGTATGACCATGTCGCGTGATGACGCGAGGTAGGGTGTAGTCAAGGAGTACACTCTGGGTCATGTGGATGGCATGGTCACTCTGCACCACATGAGGGCTATTGTTATAGCTGGACGATGTTCCCTCCTTCCTTGTTTGGTGGCTAGTATCTAGTCACACAGTGTTGTATTATGCAATTTTGAAGATTGAGGACTTCCTATATGATTGTTGATTTTCAATTGACCTTGAAGGCTAACATTTTGTTTGTGTTTGATTGTAATGGTTTAGCCACACTTTGTGACTTATTCTCTTGTAGCCCTCGTGGTTACATTTTATTTAGTGTTGACATTGCGTGCATTTCTTGCTTTACTGTTGAAATTGAATCTTATTTGATGTTTGTTTTATGACTTTGGTGGCTAAACTAGTTTATCCTTGTTTTTGAGGTCACCCATGTGTCGTATTGTGATTCCTCTCCAAGGACGTATGAGGTGGACTTGGTGAGTGTATACGAGGAAGTAGATGTAGGGAACCTTGAGGATGGGGGTATGTGAGGCTATTTTATAGCTAGGACCCACTACCCACCTATGTGTGATGACTATCTCTTGGAGGCTAACCACCTTGTACAACAAGAGATGGGTCATAGTGGTCTTGTTTGGATGGTCTTGCCATGTGTGTGTGGCCTAACACCATCAAGCCACTGAGTGTGAGGTATGGTTAATGTGAGATGGATTTTGGCTCTCGACTCATGGATTATGTATTGTGGATTAGTGTGCTGCTTTCTGGCATCCAGATGGACCCTTGTGTAGCCTCGTTATGTGATTCCTGGTGATGTGAATTCATGTGTATGTGAATAATGCATGGATATAGTACTTAGATTCTTGAGATTTTATTTACTTCCCTTCTATTGTTCTCATCTAATATTTGGAACTTGTTCTTCGATGGTGTTGTAGGACGATGCCTAGAGGTCGCGATCTTGATAGGGGTGGTCATTAGAGCACTCTTTTTTTTAATGTCCATGAGGGTGGTCATGAGGAACATCTGAGCCCTCAATTATGCCCCTTGCTTGAGGAAATTCTTAACCGGCTTGGCCCAAGATAGGAGAGAAATAGACAAATGGTAAGGGAAAGAGAAAGGTTCCCTAGGAGAAGAGGTGTTTGAGTTGTAGTAAGACTTATAATGGATCTTTTAAGGGAACGTTCTCCTACCTTCCATAGTCATAGTGGTGGTATGGAGGATGAGACTTGGATGATGGGTGTCTAAGTTGGTGGGCGTCTTTTGTCTAGGAGAATCCAGAGTTGGTTACGAGCCGAACTTTATCGGCTTGACCAGTCAACTTGGAGCACTCGGACTGTAGCTAGTAGGGGCCGACTTCGACAGGATGGTGCACCTCCTCGAGGTAGAAGAAATGGCAGAAATGTTGGATGTTTCTCTTGTGGCTAGTAGGGTCACATAGCTAGGCAATGTCCTCAGAGGAGCACAACTGAATTCAGTCAGAGACCGACAGTCACAGACCCAACATGGGATGATGCGGGTAGGATCCATAGAGCAATAGAAGTAGTTGATGACCGCCAAGTAGGGCATCAGAGCACAGACGTGGAGACTATAGGTAGCAGACATGCAGCTGACTCGAGAGCCCATGAGAATGCTACAATATAGGAGACTGATGTAGTGCTTCTTATGTTGTGTAATACCCCATGTTACTGATATTCTTTGCTACTATTTGTTACTTTTATGTGTTAGTGTGATACTAGTTTGTGATGGTGACTAGTTCACCGATTTGGTGTGTGTGGATGCCTCCCATATTAGGGAATCTTATTTTCTTTTGTTTGTCAGCTTCCAGGAGTAAGCCGAATTTATGGGGGGGAGGATGTAATACCCCTCTTGTTACTATTTAGATTTGTTTTTTCTATGTTTTGATTTGGTACTTTGATACTGTGATGAAACTGTTATTGTTTGGTTTGGTTAGTAGACCTTGTTGTTTATGCCTATACATTTGAGGACATGGTTATTGATATGATATTGTGGTTGGTGATATTAGTTTGATTTTAGTAATGTTGTGATGCATTAATTTAGTAAATTATGTTATGATATGATTTGTTAGTTTAGAAATGATTAATTTATCGGTTATATTATATTGTTTGGATAGATGTGATGAAGGATGGTGTAGCACCACTCGTTCGTGGGTGCTCTGTTACGCTGTGATTCCTTCTCACAATGCAATGCTTTGATTTTATATATATGTATGCACATGTACACGACTTCGTTTATATGCAGGTATTGCAAGTACAAGTCTCGATTCCACCTGCTTCGGTAGGACAGGGCGAGCACTAATAGCCCAACAGTTAAATGTTGAAACAGAGGTGACGATGAAGTCATCCCGTCCCATGATGTCAGACCGTCTTGTTTGATTGGTATTGTACATTTTTGTAGTTGTTGTTATTGTGGTTTGTGGTTGTGTTATGTCATATTTTATTAATGTTGAGGTATTTTATAAGTTGTGATTTATTTTATTTAAATGATGGAAATGATTGTTTATTTTAATGTTAGATTAAATTGTATTTAAATTTTTAAATGTTTTATTTATTTTTAAAATTCATGAGTTTATTAAATGATAATTAAAATATTAAATTGTGTTTTATTATTTTAATTAATTATCTTGTTGAGGATAATTGCTAGAATAAATTATTTAAATTAATTAGATAATGTGCTTTGCAAGTAAAGTTGTAAAAATAGAAATTAAAACAAAAAGTATTGAAAATAGAAAAATAAATAAATAAAAGAATGAAAAAGTTGTGAGAATGAATGAGAACTCAAATCTGACTGAAAAGCTGCTTTTAAAAATATAATTTCTTTTATTTATGATTTTTGAGAGCTTTTGAAAGAAATTGGGTAATATCTTTTATTTAATTGAAAATTTGTGAGGATTTCACACACAGAGGATTATTGAGATAGAGGTTGCACAAGTTAATGGTCAGGTATTTTTGAATCTTCTGGAGTTTTTGGGGTAAACATATTTTCATTCTTTTGTTTGAAAAATCTTGGAGAGAGTCTTCTAAATAAAGTCTGAGACTCGAATTCGAGCATGGTATTCTGGAGAGGAGATTTCAAAGAAAGTATGAGAAGCTCTTCGTAGAGGCCATCGGGGTCAAGCAAGCATCATTAGTTTCTAAACTAAGCGCAGGACACCAGGTTCCACTTGTTTTCCACTTGTTTTCTCCTTCATCTTTCTGTTTCAGAGAAAAATAAAATTAATTAAATATGATTTGTGTGACGAAAGAAAACTTTTGTTTGAATAATAAAATTACTGAAAGAGATTAAACCAGTTTTCTAAAAAGTTAGTGGTTGTTTTGGTCTGTCAAACCAAATCTACATCTTCTGAAATGCCCAATTTGTCTATATTAATTTGAAAGAAAATACTTTACTTTGTCTGGAACAAACGAATCTTGATTTTATAAACAATTACATATATATATATATATAATCAATCTTCTTTTGAAAATGTTTTTTTTTACAAACACTTATATAAATACATGTGAGAATAAATTTATTTATGTCCTTCCGTACCTGGAATATTACTTCATGTGAATATATTTATATAAATTATGTATATATGTATATATATACACAAATTTTGTGTGTATATATATATACATAAATATATAAAATATATAGTTGTATTTATATTTTGTATTAAAAGATTTTTTTTTAAATTGAAACAAAAATTTGCAGTCATGTCGAATCTGCGTCTGTACCTGATACAAGGACGGAGTTTCATTGATAAAAGAAAATAATAAATATTTTTATTTTTGATAAAAATATAAAACTATAAAATAAAATAAAATTATAAATAAAGTGGGGAAGGGACAGACTAGCCGTACCTCCCCCCTATGTGGCTTAAAGACTGTTGTGCAATAGTCATGGAGACTACTGTGCACGGCAACCTTGACTACCGTGCTCAGCAGTCCCCAGGACTGCTGTGCGCAGTCCCTACAGGGACTGTCATCTGCAGTCCTTTCAGGGACCGCCATGTGCAGTCCTTGCAAGGACTGTGATGGCAGGGCCCTGCGTGGGTTTATTTTATTTTTATTTTAATTTTATTGTAATTTTATTTTATTTTATTTTATTTTATATATGTAGTTTTATATATATATATATGTTTAATTATATATATATATATATATATATATATATGTGGATATATTATCATTGGTTTGGAATTTTATTGCATTATTATATATGAATATATTATTTATCTATTTTTAATTTTATTTGAATTATATATATGTATGTATGTTGTGTATATATGATGTGTGTTGGATAATGTTTATATTATGAAATTTAGTTTCATGGATTAATTAAAAGAAAGTTATTGGTTAGTGATGTTAAACTTGTATTGAACTTTGTATCGAATTATATTAAAAAAAGGGATTGTAAATACAAATAAATTGGACTATATTGAATTAGTTATATTTCATTATATTTAAAAATGAGAATCTTATATTTTTATTTTTATTTTGTAACGATTAGCAAATTGGTGAGATTAATTTAATTGAATGATTGGGAATGAATTACATTAAATTTGGTGTTGTCTTGCAAAATTAATTTGAGTTTTCATTTTCATTATGGTTATTGTTAGTGTTGTCCATGTGGGAACCCTGTTGTTTTACAAACCCTTGTTCTAGAGGCATGATTTATTTTCTTGGATGTTTATTCTTGTACTGTTGGGATTTGAATATTACATGATTTTGAGCGTTATTATTTGGAAGGGTTGTACGAGGTTGTAGTCATTGTGATTACGAGTTATCGCGAGATGGTTTTGCCTCGCATGTTTTTTTTTGAGTTATTTGTTTTATTCGTTATAGTAAAACCCTTGCCTAGTTTTGATTTATGTTAAGGGTCTTAGGGAGAGTGGCTCTTCGTGGGGGTCGGCAGCTCAGTTGGAGGAAGGGCCAGGAGATCCCAAGAGAGGTATGTTATGACACTCTCACCTAGATACTCGTTTGTCTTGTTTCTTGTTGCCTCTAAAATTATGTACTGGAATTGTTGTTTCAGATTTATATGGAATTGTGTACTGAATTATTGTTTTAGATTTATTTGGAATTATATTTTGAATGTTGTATTAGTTCTTCTAGAAATGTATTTTGAATGTTGTATCAGTTCTTCTTGAAATGTGTTTTGAAGTTGTATGCTTAATGTGTTTCAGATTCTTTTGAGAATGATTTATGAATGTTCTTTGGACTTGTTTAATTTTCATTGCTTTGATTAATTGTGGCGAGTTTCTTATCTTTATCTTATTTCTTGACTCGTGAATGTTGTGGTCTATGTCATTGTAACCTTGAGTTGTAATTGTATTTGTACTATGTTGTTCATGGAGTCAGTTTGACAATCATGGTCGAGTTAACTTCCTTGTCACCTCTGAGCACGAGGGGTGAGTTATTCATAATTCACATGGTTGGGTGGAATGTGCTCCGCACCCGTTGGGTTCCCCATCAGCATCCTTTGTTCACAACATTTCTATAGTTGGAATTGTACCAGTGTTCACTCTGTAGTTTTGTATTTTGTATTATCCCACATGTTTGGGAATTGTATTGTAATTTATTCATCAAATCATGTAATGTATTGTATAACTGTTGATGTAATAGTTAGGGACTTTTGTAACATTATTGTGAGAGATTTTGTATAATTATGTAGTGATACTTTCACTCTTGGTTTATAGATTTACTTTTATTAATGATTATTGTATTATATATTGGTCAAGTTGTTTAATAATTATCTTTTACTTTTGTTTTAGTTGTGTTGCATTGTGACCTCGCATGCCCCAAAGAATGTAACACTTAGTTGTTAATGTGCAATGTAAATGTAATTAATGTTCGGGTGCATGTTTACTTTATGTTATTTTAAAAAAAATTGTTTGCAATGTTTGTTCTCCGGGGTTTGCACGGTGGGCGTTACACTAGACTAATCTCAAATATGAATGTAAAATTGTTGTCTATAAGGAAACTAAAAGTTGGATGTACATATATTTCTGCCAAAAAATGATTTTGAAAAATGTGGTGTTTCAAGCCACATATGTGGTGCAAATCCAGTCAATTGCAATGCATGACCAATCAAATGTAGTGCACATAAAAATTCATATTTTTGGCTTCCTAGGGTTTCTGATAGATGCATCATTTAAACTGAAAATTACGATGTATTGTCTGACGATTGTGGTTTTTTGTTAAACACTTGTGTTGTTGTACTTTTTACCCTAAATTTGATGTTTTCTAGATGGTTTTCTAGTTTTGGAAATTTCTATATTTGATCATAAGACGGGTATGTGCAGGATCATGATGGGCCAAAAAGTGGTGATATGATGGGTATTTGTAGGGTATGTAGCTGATAACTTTTTTTTAACCCAAAATTGATGAAATAAAAAGGGTTTTTAAAAGAGATTCTTAGCTTTCCACCAATATAAATTATGCTTTACTTTGAATTTAATAAATAATTATTATTAATTTTTTATTTGAATTATGACTAAAGTCTTGATTGATAGGATGATTGAAAAACATCTATAGCTTTCAAATGGTATCACATTTTTGGAATCCGAAATATACATCACATTCTATTCTTCGCATACTATAGATTAAAAAAATAAAAATTGAATTTCATGAAGTTTTGGCCAAGTTAAGGTGGTTAGACATACAAGTTTTTATATTTTTTAAAAGTTGTAATAAAAAAATCATTATTAATTATTTACTTGGAAACAAATTACAAAAAAATATGCATCACATCTAGACATGAGTCCTCTACTTATTTCTAAAATATTATAAAAAAATATTATCATTTTATTGTGGTTAGGGTGGTCAGATAGACACCTACTTCTTATTTTTTCACTGAAATTTAAGTACTACTGCATTGAAATTTCAAATTTCACTAAATAGATTTTTTTTTAAAAATAAATATGTAATGCCCCATCGTGCGAACTCCAAAGGAAAACTAAAGCAGCAATTACAATACAATTTTTTTTAAAAGAGAATCTAACCATACATGAGATGCACATTAAGTCTAAAGTCACAAAACTTAATTAAACAATTTACTAACACTTACGTCCGTTGGGGTACACTAGGAGTCATTACGAAACTTAAATCCATACAACAATGATAAAGAATGAAATTCAATGTAATAAACCATGATCAACGTGTACGATTACAATAGAACACATACTTCCAAATTTTTCAATAGGAAACCATATACTTAAGTAACGCAACATATAAAATATTGACATTATCAATGTAAGAACTCAATGGGGCATATAACATCTACCATGGATCAATAATCACACAAAATGTTACCAAAGATTAACTGATACATTACATCCATTACAATACATTACATTGTTCAAATATAATAATGATACAAAAGTGTTCCCCAATGAGAAAAAAAACCATATAACAAGATAAGATGATACATCATAAAGATAAGTACAAAGTAACATGGCTAGCACCAAGTCAGGTACAATCTGGAGTCTCTGTAAGTGGCACAATTATGCACCTCTCAATCCTTGACTGGGGACCCAATGGGGTGCTTAGCACGTTCCACCCGACCACATGGGTTTGAAGACCCACCCCCCGTGCTAAGGAGCTAACAAGAAAGTGACCACGACCAAGAATTCCATAAGACCAACCCAATAAAGAATAACATAGTAACAATAACTCCTGAAGCAACAACGAAAGATTCCATAGATTCAAAATGACAACAACCAAGATCCAATCAAAGTAACCACAAGACCATAAAAACACATCATAGATAAATGAAAAGAATCAATCATAATTACTAGCAAAGTAAATCCAAGAAAACACTGCATACGAGTGTCTAGTGGAGAGTGTCATCGCATAGCTCTCATGGGATCTCCTAGCCCTTCCTCTGACTTGAGGTGCTGACACCCATCTATGGATCTCCTGGTTGTTCCTCCTACTTGAGGCACTTGCACCATAAGGTAGCTCATGCAGAGTCGATAACCTCTCATGAAATCGAGATTACAACTTTGCTGACCATAGCCTTCTCAGTCTATCATTAGTCTATGATAGCCCTAATGCATAGCCGAGGTATCCAATATTTATTATCTTGTATGTTTTACTACCCATCCCCTTAAGTTATATTTTTAGGTTATCAATTGTTTAACAAACTCATTCGTGGGTTATCCTGTGCACTTCCTCCTAACCGAGGCACCAGCCCCCATGAAGAGCCACTCTCCCTAAAGACCCAAAGCATAAACCAAAAACCAAGGGGTTGTACCAAAACTGGCAAAGCACCGAATCACAAAACTAGAACAAATGCGAGGCATATACCATCTTGCCAAAATCACATGAAATTCCACCCATAAAATGGTATAACCTGCATCTGAACTCAAAAATCATAATTACTATTCAAATTTTGGCCAAGTTCAAAACACTGAAAATTCTCACAAGACAACTTTCCTCAATGCCACATGGAAGTTCAAAAGATCGACTCTCCACAAACGAGAGTAAAAAGCAATATAGTTCCAACATGAAAACTTATCAATTGAAAATATCCTCCACTAAAAGGAATCAAACAAAAGGAAAAATAATGAGGAACCATCAAAATCAACCATTAAGATCAAAATCTCGGCAAAAAAAAATCAATAAAGAATCAATAAGAAACAAGTACTCCTTTGCCTCTGGAAGATTTCCCATTCAAAGTGTAACGCCCGTCGTGCAAACCCCAGAGAACACACACATAATGCGAATAATTTTTTTTTTTTAAATAATAAAAGTAACATGTAACAACATTAAACCAAACTCACATAGCATAACACATAACATTAATACACTTGGTTCTCTGGGGCACGCGAGGTTACATTGCAACCACAAAACAAAATAAAGATAACGAAAACAACATAACCATTTAATTTATGAAAACCATATACAATGATATAACTGATAGCCATGATGCGAGTATGATAACATCGCATAATTACATCCATGATAAATATTTTAACAAGATCCAAATAAAACCTAACTATTACATCATTGAAATAATATTACATTACAATTTTCTTTGATACATGAATTACATTGAATTTCCCAACATGGGGATTGGTACAAGAATAATGAACATGAAGTACAACTGAACACTGGAACATCTGCACTGCGGAAAGCTGAGAAGACAAGACGCTGATGGGGAACCCAACGGGTGCGGAGCACGTTCCACCCAACCATGTGAATTACAAGTAACTCACCCCCGTGCTCAGAGGTGACGAGGAAGTGAACCCGACCATGAATGTCAAACCGACTCAACCACATGGTGATACAAATCAAGTACAACTCAAAGCATACGAAGAACAACCAATAACGTTCACAGATCACATGACAAGTTAAACCAAGAAACTCATCACAATAACATGAAGCACTATCAATTACAATCATTAAACAAATTCACAAGAATTCAAAGAAACATCATAAAGAGATAACATCCCGAAGAACTGAACCAACACCCAAAATACATTTCCAAATAAATCAGAACCAATATAAAGAACACGATTCCATAATAACTCTGAATCAACCATTCAATACACCATTCCAATAGGCAACAAGAACAAGTCAGACGGGTGTCAAGTAGGGAGGGTCATCACATAACTCTCATGGGATCCCCTGGCTCTTCCTCCAACTGAGGCACGGCACCCACCTATGGATTCCCTAGCCCTAAATCAGAACAACATAAAAATAACAATATCCAGAGGCAACAAGAAACAAGAACAACAAGGATGTCTAGTGGAGAGTGTCATCGCATAGCTCTCATGGGATCCCCTGGCACTTCCTCCTAACCGAGGCGCCGGCACCCATCTATGGATCACCTGGCCCTTCCTCCTACTAAGGCGCCGGCACCATAGGGTAGCTGATGCGGAGCCGATAATCTCTCATGAGGATGAGACTACGAATTTTCCGACCACGGCCTACTCAGTCTATCACTAGTCTACGGTAGCCCTAATGCATAGACGAGGAATCCAATTTTCTTTATCTTGTATGTTTTACTACCCATCCCCCTAAATTCTATTTTTAGGTTATCACTTGTTTAACTACTCTTACGTGGGTTCCCCTGGCACTTCCTCTTACCCGAGGCGCCGGCGCCCACGAAGAGCCACTCTCCCCATGACCTTTAACATAACTCCAAAACAGGCAAGGGTTGAACTAATCATTAATAAAGCATAAAACAATCTAAACACACGAGGCATTAACCCTCTCGCGATTACTCAAGTCAAAAGTCTTACCAAACCCTTTCAACCCTTCCAACACAAAACCAATAACGCTCAAAAGCATAAACAAAAGGAGAATAACACTCTAAAACAACAAGCCTCTGGAACAAGGTTACAAACTCAACAACGGGTTCCCACATAGACATCACTAAACGACAAGAACACATAAAAATAAAACTCACATTACATTTTGCAAAGTTACACCATTAAGTTTGATTTTAATCCCAATTAAATAACTAAATATGCTTATCTCAAAAGAATTCACAATTACAACCAAAAGCTAATTTTTGTTAAAAATATTTGTTCACCAAAACCATTAATAAAAAAAAATGCCCTATTTAAATATGCAAATGCCCATATAAAACATTATTTAACATTTCAAATATATATACCAAAATTATATGTATATATATATTTTTTTAAACTGAATTAACAATATTACATAAAATAATTTATAATCATATATATATTTTTAATAAACTAAATTATAATTATTATATTTAATAAATTAAATAAAATAATTATAATTATTAAATTTGACAAATTAAATATTGACCATTTAATAATAAATAACTTCATATATACTATACATGTATATAATCAAATAAATAAATAAATATAAATATATATATATATATATATATATATTTATATATTATAAAAATAAAAATAAAATAAAATAAAATAAAACAAAAACACCATAGGCCGCTCTGCCCAGTACAATGCGAATAGATGTCCCAAAGGACTGCGAACGATCCTTTGGACAAGCCATCTGCTGGCAGTCCTTTGGGCTGCCATGTGCAGGAGAGGGGGAGGGACGGGGTACGACCCCTTCCTTTCCCCAAAACATAAAAATCCATTTTTTTTTATTTTTATTTTTAAATAAAAACAACTTTAAACAAAGTTTCATATATATATTTTATTATTTTATTTTATTTTTATATGAATTTCTGACAAAATACGGCCTCGGCCGACGCACAGGTGCAAAAATACCAGGGTATATTTAAAATACTAATATATATAACAGAGATATTTTTAACAGAGGTATATATAACATATATATATATATATATATTAAAATAAAACGAACAGAAGGTAAATGTAAATAATATAATAGAAGAAAATACAGAATAATGAATAGATTCAGCTATATACAGATGTACCCAAAACCTCCAAATTTATTATTTCTAACAAAGATATTGTTTTATTAAAATCCTATTTTTTGGAAATTTTAGATGATAGGGTTTCTTTTGTTTTTGAAAAATTTGAGAACAGAACAATAACTTATATTTTTCTTGATTTCAGGTCTAAGATCCTTCACTAATTTTTAATTTGAATAACAGTTTATTTTCCTTTCTTCACATAAACCATATTTACTAAATTTTGTTTTGTTTTCTCTGAAGCACAAGGATGAAAGAAAATACTAGAAAGAATGTATAAGAAGAACCTGATGTCCAATGCTTATTCGAAAGTCTGAGGATGCCTGCTTGATTTTGACGTCCTCGAAGTGTTCCTTGATCGTGCCTCCAAATCTCCTCCACAGAACTTCACCTTCGAACTTGAATCCTGTTTTGTTGTTCAGAAGACTCTCCAGAACATTCACCTGAAACATATTGACAATCTCTCTTTAAAACTCTCCTCCCAATACAACAGAAGATTTCAATACCCTTTCTAAAACTTCAGAATACACAACCAATCTCTTGCACAACTTCTGTAACAAAATCTCTGTGTGTGTGCAAAAACTCCCAAAAATTCATAATAATATAAAAATATATTCCCCTTATCTCAAAAACTCTCAAAAAATCCAAATTAAAAGAAAATCAATTCTTTAAAAGCTGGCTTTTTCCCAACTCTCCATTCCTATAGGCTCACACTGTCTTTTTTATTCTTTTATTTGTTTTATTGCTTTAATTCCTGTTTTTGCAACTTTTCTTGCTCCCCACATTACATATTTAATTTAAATAAATTATTCACATAATTATCCACCACCAATTTAATTGATTAAAATAATTAAGCCATATTTAATATTTAATTATTATTTAATTGCAATGTAAGATTTTTCAAAAATAATTAAATTATTTAAATATTTAAATACCATTTACTCCAACATTAAAATAAATAATTTAATTCAATCATTAAGTTAAGTCATAACTATAAGTGCCCTCATAAATAAAATAAGACAAAACACATAACACAACAGACAATGACGACAATTACACAACATCAACTATACCAAACAAATGAGACGACCTGACATCATGGAACGGGAGGACTTCATCGTCACCTCTGTATCAACATTTATCCATTGGGTTATTTGGTGCTCGCCCTGTCCTGTCGAAGCAGGTGGAATCGAGACTTATACCTGCAATCCTGCATACAAACGAAGTTGTGTACATGTGCATATATACATATATATCAAAGCATTAAATCAAGATACTGCATTGTGAGAAGGAATCGCAACATAACAGGGCACTCGTGAATGAGTGATGCTATATTGTCCTTCGTCACACCTATTCTAACAATTATAACATAATCAATGAATTACATTTCTAACTAACAATCATCTCATAACATATTAAATTAAATCACTGCATCATATCATAATTCAGAAAATCAACTGATATAATCAACCATAATGTCATATAAAGTAATCATGTCCAAAATGAAATAACATCATCATCTAACGTCTAGCAAGCCAAATCAAACAATCATAGTATCATCACAGTATCCAAGCAAAGCACGGAAAATAATAAGTCTAAACAGTATGAGGGGTATTACACAAAGGACTAACAACAGTAACAAGACTCCAAGGAATGAGTCAACAAACATAAGGTAGTGAGTGGCAACATCCCACAAAATCATCACAATTAAATTTAATACAATCCCGACCAGTATCCAAGGGAGACCTCTATTTCTCCTCCTAGGTTACCCGACCATACATTACTCAACAATCTTACAATTTGACTCATAACAACTCAAACCTAATCAATGACTAATACAATAGAACAATCAACCAATGCACAAACTTAATATGAAAATTACTCCACTCAAATAAAGAAATCAAACCAACCCCGGTGTTCTATCTAACTATCCCTATAAAAGACTTATGATCAACAATTAAATGAGTGAAACAGAGATCTACATTTAAAAGATCATCTAATTTTACTTACGTAGCACAAGCACCCAATTGAACAAGGCATCCATAACATACAAAACTCTACTTTTCATTATTTCTAATTTAACTATTCCACTTGGAACTAACGAAATTAAGAATAAACTAATCTATCAATGTTTACACAAATTATCAAAAAATAACATAAGAAAATTCTCTCTATTCACTTTACTAACTTACTCATTAACGCTTCACATAACTCTCCAACTTAACTACCTAATAAATCTAATTTATTCCTTTGCACTATAATACACAAGTAATTGTAGTGATATTTATTCTAAGTAACCAACTACATAAAAAGTCTACAAGGCATTAAAATATGATGAGATTTTACTATGAAGGTTAAAACGTGAAAAATAAAACATACAAGAAATACTAAAGAAATACATTCCTCTAAAATTTTATCAAATAAACATACTTAGATTCATATAATTGAACTTACAAAGGTGTGTACCTTCATGCCTTTTTTCAACTCGCCTTAGTAACGATACACATAAGTTGTCAATGTTAAATGGTTAAATGAAGAAGCAAAATACAATTAATACCAATAAGATCTAATCATCCCTTAGTAAAACATAATTGGCTTATTTCCCTATTATCTAGTCTTAGCCCCATTCTTATATTTATTTAATAAAATCAGAACCTTTTATTAATGAATTATAGATAAGTAAATCTTCCTCAAAATAACATAACCTAATAATTAAATATAGTTATTTTTTAGTTTTTTAACTTAGTCCAATCTATTCACTTAATAACTAATTCTCCGTAGTAGTAAATGACTTAAATACTAACATTATACAATACAAATGCATGAGAAAAAATACAACTTAAAGATCAAATGCAGCCGCTGGGATAGATTGGCAAAAGAATCAACGAGATTATTTAAGTCTTTAAAGTTTCGTATTTTGTTTAAAAGCTTTTGTAATGATAGGTTAACAAAGGTAACATGGAGGTTATTTAATCCTCTACAATATTCTACTTTCAAGTGTTACAAATATGATAGGTTGGCAAAGAATCACAGAGATTATCTAAACCTTTAAACTTCCTATTATGTTCAAGTGCGCGGCAGAGACAAGTTGATGATGAAATCAGAGAGATTATTTAAATCTATACACCCTACCATGTTCAAGTGCGCCACTGTGACAGGTTGACAATGAAATCGGGGAGATTATTTAAAACTTTAACTTTCCTTCATATTGGTATCCACCACAGTGCAATATGTAATATAAATGCTCTATATATGCTAAAATATAAGAATAATGTAACATACAATTAATCGGGTAAAAATTAGTCATCAAGGCACACAGTGAGAAAGGAAATATAGACACATAGTGAAGATGTGAATTTAGGGGAGACTACATGTGCGGCGAGTCTAAAGGAGGATTAGAATACCCCTCGAACCCCATAAGAACTCGAATTGAGGATACCGCCATTGGTCATCATAAACAAGGCAAAGACCCTGTAATACACAATACATTTGTGAATGAATATACTTCCAAGGGGAGCTAGAACGATATGGGTAAGATTAGGGCGCGGTTGTAACAGCTAACAAGGAACAGTTGAAAGAAAGATTATATTAGAGTTGGACGCCAAACATGTGCATAATAGCAGCAGTTACAAAATTGTTCTACATAATTTGAAGCAAGACAGGTGAATTCCAAAATTCCAGAGGCCATCAGGCAACAATAGAACAAGAAGAGGGGTTCGATACAGTAAGAGATATGACACAGAAGAAAAAAAGAAACAG
Source organism: Sequoia sempervirens (assembly GCA_007258455.2). Lineage (NCBI taxonomy): Eukaryota > Viridiplantae > Streptophyta > Pinopsida > Cupressales > Cupressaceae > Sequoia > Sequoia sempervirens. Next base: position 35,819 of record VDFB02382772.1, read on the forward strand.
AGGAGGATTTCTCTAGGCCAACATACAGGGAAAATACGACGCAAGGACTAGGATTGACCATTTCAAGTTGGACGTCCTTCACAGCAGTATCAGATAAAAGAAGCAACGTCCTCACAAGGTAAGGGAGGTTCAAAAATAGAGGAATCAACATATCAATAAAGGTGGAATGCTCATCCAATGCACAGGCACCTTAGAGAAGGTTGAAGACAGACGCCTAAACAAGGGCATACACTGAATCCTATTGCTCAAGATAGAAACAAACCCTCTAAGCTGGTTTGGGGCAGAATGTTTTTTTTTTGCAAAGGAATTTCCATAACTATTTCTGTCTTATCGAATCTCATGCAGTCAACTTCACAAATAGAAAATGGATTCTCAAAAGTAGAGGATATCCCTACATAAATCAAACTTGAACGAGTGACGAATGCTAAGAACACTATACTTTAGAGAACAAAATTCACACAAAAGGGTTCAATAACCGACCTGAATTCCGGTGCCTGGGATTGGAAAAGATGTGTTGGATTTCTCTCGCAGCAAAAGCTCCGATCTCCAGAACTTAGTCCCTAAATTATTCTACTACGACAATATAATACAAAACTATCTTCCTCCCAGAAATGTTCTTCCCTTCCCTGACTCATCGATGGCGAATCCCCTTTTTCTTCTCCAAGCAATTCCTAAAAAAAATGCAGCTATCCTCCTAAACAAATTTCTCCTTTTTTCTTACAGTCAATGTGATTCCCAAATAAACACTGGATCCCCTTTCCCCCTTCTCCAAAAAGATCCTTTTAAAGCAAGAATCCCTCACAAAAACAAGTGAAAATCTCCAATAGCCTTCGAGTTTCTTTTTCAATGCTCTCTTCACAGTTAGGAAAGATCTTGCATGAGAAATTTTCTATTCATGCTTTGCTTTTTTTTCACTTCATCATTTATCCTTATTGATTTTAATATTTTATTTATTTTTATTTCCATTTTCAATTAAAATCTAATTTATCTTTATTTAGAAACAAACTATCTACATTCCATTTTTATTTCAATTGTCTTCCTTGCTTTTATAATCATTCAAAAGTTCAAATTTTAATATTTTATCCACTTTAATATTTTCCCACTTTAAAATTAAATTCAATCATTAAACAGCAATTATCTCTCCTAATGCAAATCATTTACTTCCAATGTTAATATAATTAACATTTCTTATAAGTCTAATTCTTTATTTAATTCTAAATAAATCAAATGACCTTGTAGTTAAATTAATTTTGATTAATCAAATCTAATCATATTACTAGTGTTATTGCATCACCTTAGACCAAATTAAATAATACAATCACAAAATCATCAAGACCTTACCAATTCGACCAACCACATTTAAATAAAACAATTTTAACAATGAAAATGACACAACCACCAAAAAAGAACTACTTACTTGAATGTCAAGAACAACTGAAACAGAGGGACACTACAAAACAAACCTAGTAGTTTAGAAACTACATTCAATTTGCTACAAATTCTATTCTTACATATTTTTGAAATAATATAGATAACTTATTCAAATTTTTATGTCAAGTTTCCTAACTCTGATTTTTTCTAAATTTTTTGCCACTTAAGGGCCTATTTTTTCCATGATGATCCTACACATACCCAGTCACAAAAAACACTTGAAAAATATATTTGGCTGATTTTGACTCTTTTACTTCTTGGTAAGTAGGTATTTTTAAAGTTTTCTTCCACAAAATTTTCTTGTCCTTGGTTCACAAATAATACAAATAAGCAAAACCTAGCTATTAGTAAAAGGGTTATCTACTAAAGTGGGCTTACCTTACCCTTTTAAGTGATTTTAAATATGAGAAAGAGGAGTGGGTGAAGCTAGAGTATGCCAAGGTCATGGACCAACTTAACACCTTTTCCCTTGAGAGAATAAAATCCAAACAAGGAACTATGCCACCTCAACCAAGATCTAGACATGGTAAGTAGCTTCTCATGATGATATTATCACGATGTAGGTCAACAATTGTAGATGACTAAAATAGGTCTTAGGCTTTTAAAACAATGGTTCTTACTCTAGTGTGAATTCTAAAGAATGGCATGGCCTAGTAGCGATGGAAGACCAAAGTATCTAACCCACATTTGGAATTGCCCACACCCAAAAGGCCCACCCCCTAGGGATTAAATGGATCATGCTCACCTTTAGGTTTTTTCACTTTTATATAGCGCACTAGAGGTATATATGTTGTGGGTTGTTCCTAGTAGTGAAAATCCACTAGCATAGATTCCCTACTCAGAAAGAAAAATGGACGGCTTGTGCAATGCTCTTTCTCATCGCCTAGGAATCACATGCATCACAAGGGGAGAGGATACTTAAGGCTACATTATGTTGCTATTTCTCATCACCCAAGAATCTCATGTAGCAAAAAGGGAGAGGATACTTTAGCTAAACACTCCTTTGGTAATAACACATGCAAGAAAGTGAATAAAACACATACATGAAAGTGAATAAAACACATAAGACACTTGTTCTTTTTAAGCGCTAATTCCAAATGTTCCTAATTTAGAAATCAAAAACACATATAGAACCCTCCAAGAAATTGGATTAGTAGTTTAGATCGAAAGGTTTTCTCCCAAAAATTTCCACAAGCTAGAAATTATGTATTAGTAACCGAAAACCTCTACCCTAGTGAATGTAAATAGTAGAAAATAAAAATCATAGATTTATACCCTCTTTTTGCTATGATAGTTAGATGTGGTGCATAGAAGCTTGAATGAAATGTTGTAATGCATCACATAAATTAATAGATGTGACTTACAAAATATCAATTGTGATATAAGGAATAGTGACTATAGCATACTATCAGATGATTACGTAATTATAGGACATGATTATGGCACAGAAACTTGTGACTACAAAAAGAAATGAGATTTGATAAAAAAACAACAAATTTGATGATGAAAATTATATAAGTAGATTATAAAAATGTCAAAATAATAACCAGTAGCCAATAAAATTATCTGAAACAATAATTATTGAATGATTTTGATTTTTACATCGTAATAGTTAGATGCATTGTTTTGTATGATAGATGCAGTGTGGCAAACCTTGCATGCATCATTTCGTACAATAATTATAGTGTTCAAGACTCAATTTTGGTACTACACATAAGTATTGTGTTACACTGAGCCTAAAAATAAAAATTTCTCAATAATTTCAAAAAGTATAGTTAGTTCACGTCAAGTTGACCAAATGTAGATCAGGGTAGAATTCATGGGATAAGAATGAATCAATAATAGCATCCAAAAGACTATCTAATTCAAACTAATTAAGACCCTAGTCCAACAATGAAGCACACATGACAATATAAATCCAAATAATAATGCAATAATACTCAATCTCTATGCCAAAGTTTATTCTCCTCCATTGCTCTTCTCCATTTTTCTTTGCTTGTTTTCAAATTTGTAGTATGCAATTTGTACGATGAGCTTGATGTTGATGCAAGATAACTATATCTCAAGATAGAAAAACTTCAAAGACTATGGTTAGGTTGGAATGAGATGATGGATTGCTTTTATAGAAATTCCAATTCAAATGGAGGGTGGTGATTGAATGATGAGGTATCATGATAAATGGATGAGATTAATTGAGAGGAAAAGAGATAAGGATGTGAAGAATGGACCAAAACACAAGAAATTAGTTCAGATTTATGAGATAGCAAAGAAGGAATAAATTAAATAATAATAGTAATTATTTAATTTAAAAGAGGGAAAATGAATAATTAAATAATCAAAAATAATTATTTAATTATAGAAGAAAGGTGTAGTGGGAAATATTAAATAATTAAAAAATAATTATTTAATAAAAGATAGAGGAAAATGATAAAGAATTAAAAATAATTATTTTTAATTATGGAGTGAAAAAGATAATGAATAACTAACTAAATAAAAATAATTATTTAATTATAGAGGAAAAAAGGACAGTCAATGAAAATTTAAATAAATTGATATTTATTTGAATTAATCAAGAGAGGAATAAGGATAAAGTGAATTAATTAAATAATTAATAATTACTTAATTAATATAGGAATATGACTTTAGGAAATAGTTAAATAATTAAAATGAATTAATTATGCAAAAAAAAAGGAAAATTAGTGATAAAATGTTGTTTGTAGGCTCGAGACATTTTTTAGTGTCTACAGTTGTCTAGAGAACTATTTTCCATATTTGAGCCTTGTTCATTCCTACCAATTTTGTTGATGAATAAAAACTATATGTTAGCTCTTGGAAAATATCCATTGATATTGATGAAGGAACATTCAATGATGCACTTTATGTTCCTTAATATCCAATAATCTCATTTCAATTTATTAGACCACACATAGTGGCACAAGGAAAAAAGTTTTCACACCACATTCCATGATCATTAGAGATATATAGAGTAGAGAAATTGTTTCTATAAGACATGTTGATCATGATTACAAATTTTATTCCTTTTCTTCCTTTGGTTCTACCAACTTTGATGATAGTTTGAGTATCTATGGCACTGATATCTTGAACATGCATAAGGAGATACAATTTGTTTACTTGAACCTTGGAGTTTTATCCTCATCATCAATTCCGTCACCTTATACTAATATCATATCCCCTTTATCTTCTAATTCTCCACTATTTAGTGTTCTACATCATTTATTCCTCATAATTCAAGGAACATGATATTCATAGATGTGTTTCCATGACTATTGATTGGGATTATTACTTACAAGGAAAATCAAACTTGCTTAGTGAATCCCATTTTATAGAGTTTTCAAGCACTTTTAATGACAAGAACATTAATGTTCTCAACACATCTACATATTTGGTTCATATTCTACATCAACCTTCACATGGGGCATTTGATTTTCTTTCAAATATTTCATCATTATTTTTGGATTTTGTGCATCATTCAAAAACTTATATTCTTCTCACATGGAAAGATTTCATGCACCTATTTTTAATTTTCCTTCTTCCACATGGAAAAAATGTTGTTTGACATGTAGGGGTCACATTTTGTATTTTTCCTCGAGCATCACTCAATATTGTATATATCTACCTGTTGGTGTAGGTTTTTCTTTTTCTAGTGGGTTAATTTATTTTCCTTAGGCATAGGTTTTTCATACACGTTTATTAAGATTTCTTAGCATAATAAAGTGAGTACATTATTTAATAACTAGGAGATAAGGTGATGATTTGTCTCCATACTTAATGAGTGGATTATTTAATTTTCATCACTTTATTTAAGATTGGGGGTTATTGATGGTCAGTTCCTATTGGTTAGTTTCCCACCTCCATCTTCTCTTTAGTGAACTACATAAACTCACTATCTATCTTGTAATTTTCATCTTGGAAGCTCTTAATACAATTCTATCATTTTGACATTGCTTATCTCTCAGAGTCATGTTTTGCATTATTTATGTTTTTCCACTTTATGTAGCTTTGAATTTCTCTTATAAAGTTCCTTGCGTTATCAATCTGTTTTAGACTTTTAACATGGTATCAAATATTTTTTTTTTATAATTTGAAGTTCAAAGATTCCTAATTGAGGGTTCGAGTTTTTCATGTAAGATCTTGTAATTTTTTGTATGCTATTATCTTGCATTTTAAATGATCTAGAGAATTAGAAAGGGTTTATAAAGATCTAATAACCTCTTCATATTACATATTTGTTTTATGAGATTTAGGCTATTACAACATTTTTTACTATTCCAACACATCCAAGAGTCTCGAGAAAGTCAGTACTAGCTTTCATTTCATCTAATCTAGAGACCATTTGACATAGTTATAAATAGAGAATGAAGCTTAAATCTGGCGAACAATTTTTGCAGTAGAATTTTTGGCCAAATGGACATTTCCATTGTATTCAAGAGACTAAGGAAATGAATTATGACATAATTTTTTTTTATATTCGATGTTGGAGGTGTCAAGGCAATTTTTTTTGCTAGGAGGGTCGTACAACCCCACAATGTTCCTAGTCATACAAATTTCATCAAAATTAAAAAGAAAATGATTCAACGCTTAAAGAATTAAATTTATAAGTGCTTACAATGCTTAAATTCCACTAAGTTCTTAAAATTGTAGTGGCGGGGGCTAATTCCTCATAGCATTTAGCCACTTGCGATAAGTTGCACAACTTAAAGCCAAAGAGTAGTTAGCTAAACACTAGCTAAATTTTATCAACCACTAGGTGTTGATTATTAAACCAATGATAGATCCACTAGTACACTCCCTAGGCACCACCTTTAATAGAAGTACCACCCATGGGCCTCTAAGGAGCCAACAAGGCCCTCCCTATAGGTGAAATTGGACATTTTTTTTAAAAATGCACAACTTTTTCCCTGAAGGTATAGAAAATTTCAATGGAAAGCTCAAGATGACAAATTTACATCCACAAAGGTATATAAACTATTTTTTTCTATATTTTTCCAAATATTTCAGGTTGAAGTTGTTTGTTGCTAATATCTTCAACTAGTCATAAATTTTTCCTTGGTACTCCATTTTTTAGAAATGAATAGGCGTTGAAAAGACATTGAAGAGAACTACACAACTATAGGGATAATTCTTCTATATTTTGTCTCTAGTTCATTTTATATAAAAAATGTAATTTTAACCATTATGGATCTATTAAGCATTGTATTTTGGATTTTTCTTTTTAAATGAACAAAAATATAAAGTGCCAACCTTATAATATTTGGGGAGGGTGTAATTTTTTATAATAGTGAAAAGGGTGGGGGTTTTTGTTTTATTTTGTGTTCACTTTATTTCAACACTTCTTTTGCATTTCTTCATCATGGCTCAAACAATAGTTATTACTCTATTTGATTATACATTTTGTATTTTGAGTGGAAATCTTGAATGAAAATCCACTTAAGAAGACTTGGTTCAGATAGAATAACAATGAGACTAAAAATTGAACTTGATAAAGATGAAGAAAAGACTAAGTCATTCAATAGATGTGATGAAGCATATGGAACACTATGTTTTTCAATTTCTCCTAATTTTCTCTATAACATTAAATATTTGGATACACAAAATGAAATATGGACTAAGCTAGAAACTCTATTTGGTACTCAAGATTATATGAGGGGTCATATGTTAGAAAATGAGCTAATCAATGTATGTCCCAACAACTTCAAGATTTCTTCACAAAAATGAATTCACTAAGGTTGTAGTTAAAGAAATGTGGAATTTAAAAGAAAGATGAATAACTAATTCTTAATATTCTTAGTATTCAATATTTGTTTCTACCTTCTATTATATTTTTAATATATATTGCATTATATATTATATATTAAATTAGCATTTGATATATTAAATTAATTTTGCGCTAGACACTGATATCTTGATTTTTATTTATATTTATAATAATTGTATTTATTTTCATATTAAAAAATTATTGGTTCAAATAATTCATATGTTTAGTTTTAACATAAAAATATAATAATGAAGATATAGATAAAGTTTACTTTTATTTATTTATTTTAATTATTTAATTATATTTTTAAATTTTAATATTTAAAATATCTTAAATTTATTTTCAAAGTATTTTTTAATAAATATTATAAAATAACCACTTTAAATTTAATACGAAACTTATTTGACTTTATAAAATTACTTATTTATAAATAAATATACCAAACTTATTTAACTTTACAAAATTAATTATTTATAGAGAAATACATTGTAAAAGTATTGGTAACTTTTTACATGTAACTTTATAAAATTCACAAACTAGATATACACACTATAAAATATAATAAATAATATAAAATATGTTCATACATCATTTGAAAAGAATAGATATTCTAAAATACTTGGAGTAATTTTATTATTTTAAAAAGTAATTAGCATCATATTTTATTTTTATATAGTAAAGGATGTTTCAATTCTACTAATGTGATTTAATTTTTAAATTAAAAATTAAAAATTAGATAAATAATTTTATGTTTTATAAAATATAAATATCATGTAATATTCATTTAGATGTAACTATTATTAAATATTTAAATCATGAATATTATAAAAAAAAAATTAAAAATGTAGATAAAAAATCTTATAAAATTTGCAAAGAAAAGTAATATATTAAATGAAATTTTAAGATGAATAAATTATTTTATATTTCTCAAGAATACAAAATCATATAATATTACAAATAAAAATTAACAAACACACAAATATATAAATAATAGAAAATCAAAAATATTAATTATTTAAATTATTATAAAAATTATTAGTTCAATTTAGTTTATATGTTTAATTTAAACATAAAAATAATAATGAAGGAGATGAATTTTACTTTTTATTTATTTATTTCTAATTATTTAATTATATTTTTAAATTTTAATATGCAAAATATTGTTTTTTTTTTTTTCAAAATTTGTAATATATTATATTAGATTATTTGTAGAGTTTTACATTTAACTTTATAAAATTATTTGTTTATAAAAATATGAAAAAACACAATACAAATATTTTTTTAATTTTGATTTTATAGAAATATATTGAATAAATATTGATTTATTAAAAAAATAAACATGTAACATAAAAATAAAAGATTTTATAAAAAATTTAGATGAGAATTTGTAAAAACCTAGTTGAAAAGAAAATAAATAGAAATAAATCTTTCTAAAAGACCCCAATATACTCAAAACAATGAGTTATAAATATAAATTCATCTATAACATCATTCAATCTTAATATTTCATGTAATTAGATGTCTAGTCCTAGAAGATAACTATGAGTTTGGCCTCAACTTCTAACCTTTTGCAATACACGAAATGAATAATCTCTGGGCTTCAAGTACTACCAAATTTCCAACTTATTTATTTGATATGTAACTTATAAAAATTTATCCTCCAACAAATTATCCCTTATTGTAATATATCATGTGTGGTTATAATTGCATGATTTGTTGATCTAGGAGGATTTAAAAATCATAACGTTCATTGTCATTTAACCTTAACCCTAATCCAAATTGAACCTTGATTGAACCATAACCCTAATTGAACTATAATGTTAAATTTGAATCCTAAATATATTATAACCGTAATTGAACCTTGATTGAACCCTAACCCTAATTGAACTATAATGTTGAATTTGAATCCTAAATAAATTATAACCTTAATTGAACCTTGATCATAACCTTGATAGTAACCCTAATTGAACTTCAATTAAATCACACCCCTAATTTAACTATAATCCTTCCCTTACCCTAACCCTATTTGATCCCCAGTGCTAACCCTAACCTTAATCAAAGTGAGTAATAATCCTAATTGAACTCAAACTTTTAGCCTAATTAAACTCTAATCCAAACTATAACCCAAATTGAACCCTAACCCTAATTTAATTGTAACTGTATGTAATGCCCCACCACACAACCCTAGAGGAAGTTGCAATTAACTACTCAAACATACTATTATTTATTTATTTATTTAGGTACAAATAACATGCAAGTTCACTACCCATTGCAACAACCTCTAAGGTTATGAGACTAGGATTACTTTAAAACCAAAAAATGAAATATGAATTGAAAACATCACATTTAATTACTTAATAAATTAAGAAACACATACATTCCAAACATGGTAAATTACATCAAAGAATAAGAGATACCACATGATTTCAAATAACAATCATTTAATAATAAGATTACAACTCTCATTCCCTGAATGAGGTAAATCCAATAAGCATGATTACAAATTACATATTCCACCTCGATAACAATGAGGGGCAATAAATTCAATAACAACTAAAATGACTAAATCATGAAATGAAATTGGATTCCATGAGCTCTTGTAACGCCCCATCGTATGAACCCCAAAGGACAATTAAAACAACAATTACTGTACAATTTACATGAGTATGCACATTGAGTCATAAGTCATAAAACTCAATTAAAAAAATTCATTAACACTTATGTCCCTTGGGGTACACGAGGAGTCATTACGAAACTTAAATCCATACAACATCGATAAAGAATGAAATCCAAAGATATAATCCAAAAAAAAGTAAACATTTATGAATGTAACACATACATGACAAAACATTAATAAGAAACCATCCACATACAAATATACAACATATATACATAATTACCTAAAAACTCAAAATGATAAACTTTATATTATCATATAAACTCAAGGGACATATTTGCACAGATACAACGTATCGAATATCAAATACCATGGATCAAAAACCCCACAAGTTATAACATTACATTTCATTACAATGTTCAAGAGTAACAATGATACAATAGTGTTCTCCAACATGAATGGGAATCCATGTAGAAAGATATAGCTGAATAGATGAATATAAAGTATCATAACTGGCTCAAAGATGGATACAACTATGGAATCACCACAACTGGCACCAATCTACACCTCTCGATCCTCGACTAGGGACCCAATGGGGTGCTTAGCACATTCCACCTGACCACGTGAGTATGAAAGACCCACCCCCCATGCTAGGAGCTAGCAAGAAAGAGACCTTAACCAAGAAAATCCAAACAAGGAACCACAAGACTCATCATCATACTAAATATCATATTAACAATAACTCCAAAAGAAAAAATAGAAGATTTCATAGATCATAAATGACAACAACCAAGATCAAATCATAGTAAGCACAAGACCATAAAAACACATCATAGATAAATCAAAAGAAATATTCATAATCACTTGCAAAGTAAATCCAAGACTACAATCATAACACACTTCCAGAGGCAACCAAGGAAACAAAGCATAAGGGCAACTAGTGGAGAGTGTCATCGCATAGTCCTACATGGGTTATCATATGCTCTTCCTCCAAGCACCAGCTATACCAGGCTACTTGAGGCGTCAACCCCATATATGGTTATCTTGGCCCTTCCTCCTACTTGAGACGTCGGCCCGATAGGGTGACTCATGCAGAGCCATTAACTTCTCATGAGGACAAGGTAACGACTTTTCCAACCACAACCTTCTCAGTCTTCCATTAGTCTATGATAGCCCTAATGGATAGATGAGGTATCCAAGATTATCTTATTATGTTATTACTACCCATTCCCCTAACTTCAATTAATAGATTTTCACTTGTTAAGCTAACTCTTGCATGGGTTATCATGTGCTCTTCCTCCTATTTGAGGTGCTGACCCCCATGAAGAGCCACTCTCCCTAGAGACCCAAAACATAAACCAAAATCCAAGGGTTGTACTACATAAAATGAACATTATATCTCAATAGAGAAACATGCGAGGTATTACCCATCTTGCTATAAACACATAATCAGAGTCTCAACTATTCTCGTACAACCCATTCAAAATCATGATACCAAAATAATTTCCACATCGAGGGCACATAAAGAGAGAACATCAATTGTCAATTATCTCAAGCCTCTAGAAGCCAAAAGAACACTAACCCAAAAAAGGCGGTAAAATGAAGCAACAAGAGTTTTTCCCCAATAATTCCAACACAAAGATAAAATTTCCCTCAAATATGAGATTAACTCAAAAAATCCACACAAAGAAAGTTTCATCAAACCCCATCCAAAAATCAATCAACCCTAAAACACAAATACAATCCACATATCAACAATGGTGTCACATCAAAAGGGATTCACAAAATAAAATCAACCTTTAATTCAACAATAATCACTCAATATCCAAAAGCCACCAACTAGGCATTCCACGGGAGACCTCAATTTTCTCCTCACAAGAACCCCTTACAGTGGCACGTAAATCCCCTTCATAAAATCAACAACATGGCAATGACAACAATTATCTATTCACATTCTCAATTAAAAGAAACCAACCTACTCAACAAACAAAATAATTACAATCTCAAGGTTCTAAATAACTATCCATATAAGAACCTCATTTATTAGAAACTCGGATTGTCATAAAGTTATCCCCTAACTAACAATCCAAGTGAAATAATTAAGAACAGAATCTCAATTCAAGAACAATTTATTTTGTTTATGCAAATTTATAAAACTACCAAAATGAAGACAAATAGAGTTTACAAAAATACTTAACCATGACCAAAGATGTCGATTAATTCTAATATACACAATTCCACTATTAAAGAGTCCAATACAACCACCCATTACGAGATTACCAAATGCAACCATATAGCTAAACTCTCCAAGGATCCAAAATATAAATAAACCATTTCCCTCTAAACATTGCTCCCCTAATTAATCCATTTACAAATCAATTTCATTAACCAAATATAAGGTACTATAATCACTAATCTTTTAATCATTCCATCCTATCTATTTTACAAAACTACATGACTAACTATATTTTGTTTCATCAATTCCTAACTAGATATCTCTAATTTCCTTTATAAGAAGAAAACCAATTATAACTTAATTCCCAAATTTTATCAATAAACAATCAAATACATTTTATCTGTTCAATCAAAAGTAATTTAAGATGACTTATGGAATTCTCTAAACATATTTTCTAGATATCCCAAAAAATATTTTATCGCATGCACTATTCTTTCACCAACAAATCAAAAGTAATGAACTTCAAGAACATTTAAACCATTTCTTACATTTTACTTCTCTACTCATGATGATTTATTTAAAATATTATGAGAGACTATATTAGCATATTTTTTTAATTATCTAAGTTCACTATTACACAACCAATTATATTTCCCTTTAAGTATTTATTTATTTATTTAATTTCTCTCAATTCCCACTCATCTAACATATTCCTTTGTTTCCCCTTTTCATCTATATGAAAGTAATTCAGATTCCCTAGACCTTTTTGATACCCAATAAACCAAAATCAAAATTAATTCACTCTATTCCAGCTAAATTAATAAATATAATTTAATCCAAAAGAAACATCTATAAAAGAATCCAAATTTTATTCATCTTAAATAGTACTTTTAACTTCCTTTCAATATTACCTTCCTAATTTCTTCTAGTCAAGGAAATGAACCTTTGGTAACTCTAGAAAATTCTATTGAATATTTCAAGAGAGATTTCAACGTTTAAAACAAGACTCATTAAATAGACCAAAAACAACAGGAACAGGGTGTGTGGACTAACTAACAGAATTCCCCAAAGAATTGTAGTCTCATGGAATGCATTGAATGCAGGATATACACAAAATGGATTTTGCAAGGAAGCTCTCAAAAAATTCTAATTAAAGAAGCCAGTTAAACTTGTGGTGCCCGATGAATCATACCAGACTATAATACAGAGCTCAGTTTAAAGCAAAATAAAGAATTAATAACTTGGTGAGAGATTAGAAGAATAAAAGTGGAGATCTGACGGAGAAGAAATGGAAGCTAGGTAGGTGCGTAATCAACAGATTGCATTTTCGATCACAGGATGCGGTTGCAATAGGACAAGAGATTGGCGAATGAAGGATGATGAATATCCTCGGATTCAAGACTTTTACTTAAAGATGTGGGAGCGATGACAAAGAATCATTAATTTTATAATATAAGACAAGTTAGCAAAGGAATTTGGTCTGCTAAACATTTCCTTTGAACGGCTTTTAAAAATTGCTAAGATCCTCAAAGTATATTTTGATTTTCTTTCTGCAAACCCAAGTCATATCCAAAGACTCACTCTACAAACCGTGAACAAATGCTAAGAAACACTAGAAAATTTGGAAGTAAAGAGTGAACAAGGCTCCAAATTACATCATCCCAACCACAATCGGCTTCTATCGAAACAAGTACAGTGAGTAATCAAAGATTAAGTGAATGCAAGGAAAGATTGTGCAAGATAGTAACATCAGACTCATAAATAAATACCTTGCCCCCACCATGAATCAAAACTACCTCGGCTGATATAAACTACATACGGCAATTTTCTATTCAAGAGCTGGGTTGGTTGGTTCACTAGGCACCAGCAATCATGGAAAATTCAAGGACGATATAGAGACATGCAAAACCGTCGGCTACCTTAAGGACATTCAACAAAGATGTTGATGGTTGCAGATCTACTGTGACGTTTTCAAAGGAAATGATTCCCTAAGAAGAGAACATGATAAATTTTAACCAACAAATTTATTGATTACATGCGTAGACAGGAAAGCTACTATGCTAGGTCACTGCAAGCCGCCCTATTTACAATTACCAAGTCTATGCATCATATTTTCATTGAGCAGGAGGTTTATAAATGCATCGATATCCTCTATCATCTGACACAATACAACAACCTATTCATTTTATTGCACACAACCGAATCCCCAAAACAAGAGCCCATAAAATGAATTGGAGTGAAGAAAAATGGTTGACCCGCATATAATACATGCAATCCAAGAACCAATCACCGAAAATGAAACTTAAGATGCATAACATGATTGTATTTGTTAAAAAGGCTTAAGATACCATAACGGAAAAAGGGAATGATTAATGGTGTGTGTCGTACTAGGAAGAGTCTCAAGATAGATTCAGCCTTAAGATAATGGGGTATAAAGTGCGCCTAAAATGAAAACAATCTTGCAAATGATATGATCGGATGTGAAGAAAACAACAACTAGAGATGCTAATAAAAACATTCTGAAATCTAAACTTATTTAGAACCCACAACAATCCCAGAATACCAAACACCATACAAAACAACTGCAATAATAAAGTTGAATCCCTAGATCTTCAACGATTTGCAAAAACAGCAACAAATTTTCATAAAAAGAATAGATCGATACACTTTATGAAGATTTAAGCAATCGTTAAACAAGTAGGAGAAAATTCGCTTATGCAAGGCAGCGAATGAGAAATCAACAATTCAATGCAACACCGACCTGGGTAATAGAGAGGACGAACCAAATACCTCTGCTTCACTGCCACTAATCCTCCCTTCAATCTTGAACACCCCCAGATTAAATCAAATTTGAAAGCAATATCCAAAAGCAGGAACTGTAATTCTCTTTTCGAGTTATTTTGCAAAGCCCCCCCATCTTTTTACAACTCCATTTTTCCTTTTATAAACATTTTCTTTCCATTTTAAATTACTATATTAAAACAATTATCTTATCTCCAAGAAAAAGAAAATCAATTAAATCTCAAAAGAATAGCAAGTCTTTTGTTTGAAGTCGTGCATGTGCACGCATTAACTTTTCTCCATCTTTTTCTAATTTCACTTGTTTTTACTTTAGTTTTAAATCTTATCTTCAAGATTTGATCAGAATCACATTGCTTTATCATATCCCTATAATTATCCTTGCATAATAAATTATTAATTGTTATTAATTACCGTTAAAAAAATACTTCTAATAAAACAAGTTAATTTATTTACTAATTAACTATTTACTTATATTTCACAAAATTGATCTATTGTTTAAATCCCTTACTTATATATATTACTTGGTGCACGATTTTAATTCAATTAACTGATTTAACAAAGCCATTAAAATCTCACGTTTACCACACAATTTAATAACAACATAAATAACAAGATCACAAAACACACTTACACAAATGTCCAGGAGGGCCACAATGGAGGGGGACTACAATTCTCCAACTTGAAATCTCTCTCACACGAATAAGAAGAAGACCCAACCAAAAAAGGTGCACGTTCCACCCAACCATGTGATACCCGAAGGCTCACCCCCCGTGCTAGGAGATAGTAACAAGGAATCCTATACAAGACCATCAACCTCTAGACACAGGCTAACTCACACTGACACAACCAATCACATGAACCATACAACCATACGAATAACACAAGTACAACTCTAACATCACTGACATAAGTCACATTGCTTCCAGAAATAAAACAGATCGAGTATGTTAAGAAGACCATAGACATAAAATAAAATACCAACTATTGTCGTAGAAAGAGTGTCATCACACAGCTCGTCATGGGATATCCTCTAGGAATCTTCATAGGCTTCGACCCCTACTATGAGTTGTCCTAGTGGCCTCTACCGAATCCTGACCCCCATACTCACTCATGCGGAATCAAATACCTCTCATAAAGACAAGATAGATGACCTTGCCATTCCACGCCTTCCCACTCATCCCAAGCCTATACGAGCACTTGTGTCTATTAGTGAGGCTCAATTATCTTAATTAGTGTGAAATACTATCCAAACTGCTAAGTATATTATTTTAGTTATCACTTGATTAAACCACCTCCGAAGGTTACCCAGTTTACCTCTTTGTGCTCTGATGCCTAAAAAAGCCACTCTTCTATTTGAAAACACATAAAAAACCAAATACCAAGGGAATCCAAAGTGCATACTAACAAGATAAAACCACTCCAACTCTAGGAGGAACACATAATGAAAACTCACTCCAAACACTGGAGGCAACAAACACATAATCCACTCCTTCCAAAGGAGGCACGAATCACATAAACCACTCCTAATCCATAGAAGGAGAAAACCCATAATACACTCCTAAGCCACATGCAGCACAAACCACATAAACCACTCATAATCCATATGATAAAGTATCTTAATAACCAAAAAGCACATCTAAGCAAACAAGGACACACTGTCTAGCCAGAAAGAAAAAAAGAGGGGTATTACATTCTCACCCCCAAGGGTCAGGCTTACTCCTAGAAGCCTGCAAACACAAATAGGTAACACACACACAAAAATTTACATGCTATACAAATTTATATAATGCATTCATCCAATAAGAAGGATATTGGTGCATTGTACACTACACCGATGATCCTATCCTTTCCACTAGTTTTTTGAACCATTAGACCTACACCACCTCACAAAAACTTATGGGTAGACAAGTGAGACCAACCAAAAAGGAAAACATGCAAGTTCACTACCCATTGCAACAACCTCTAAGGTTACGAGACTAAGATTAATTTAAAACCCAAACAAGAAACATGAATTGAAAACACCACCTTTAATTACTTAATAAATTAAGAAACACATACATTCCAAACATGATAAATTACATCAAAGAATAAAAGATACCACATGATTTCAAATAACAATCATTTAACAATAAGATTACAACTCTCATTCCCCAAATGAGGTAAATCCAATAAGCATGATTACAAATTACATATTCCACCTCGATAACAATGAGGGGCAATAAATTACAATAGCATCTGAAATTACTAAAGCTTGAAATGAAATTAGATTTCATGAGCTCTCCAACTAGAAATCTAGCCCACACAAACAAGAAGACCCAACGGAACAAGGTGCACATTCCACCCAACCATGTGATACTCAAAGGCTCACCTCCTGTACTAGGAGATAGTAACAAGGAATCCTAAACAAGACCATCAACCTCTAGACATAGGATAACTCACACTAACACAACCAATCATATGAACCATACAACCATACGAATAACACAAGTACAACTCTAACATCACTGACATAAGTCAGATTTCTTCCAGAAATAAAATAGATCGAGTATGTTAAGAAGACCATACACAAAACCAAATACCAACTGTTGTCATAGAAAGAGTGTCATCACACAGCTCGTCATCGGATATCCTCTGGGAATCTTCATAGGCTCCGCCCCCACTATGAGTTGTCCTGGTGGCCTCTACCGAATCCCGGCACACATACTCACTCATACGGAATCAAATACCTCTCGTAAAGACAAGATACATGACCTTTTCATTCTAGGCCTTCCCACTCACCCCAAGCCTATATGAGCACTTGTGTCTATGAGTGAGGCTCAATTATATTAATTAGTGTGAAATATTATCCAAAATTCTAAGTATATTGTTTTAGTTATCACTTGATTAAACCACCTCTGAAGGTTACCCAGTTTACCTCTTTGGGCTCTGGCACCTAACAAAAGCCACTCTTCTACTTAACAACACAAAAAACTAAATACCAAGGGAATCCCAAGTGCATACTAACAAGATAAAACCACTCCAACTCTAGGAGAAACACATAATGAAAACTCACTCCAAACACTGGAGCCAACAAAATTCAAACCCCTCTCCAAACACTGGAGGCAACAAAACACATAATCCACTCCTTCCAAAGGAGGCACATATCACATAAACCACTCCTAATCCATAGGAGGCACAAACCCATAATCCACTCCTAATCCACATGAGGCACAAACCACATAAACCACTCCTAATCCACATGATAAAGTATCTCAATAACCAAAAAGCACATCCAAGCAAACAAGGACACACTGTCCAGCCAGAAAGAAAAATAGAGGGGTATTACACTATATCCCTAATGAATTTATAACCCTAACCATGATTCTAATTGACCATTTATTGAGCCCTAACCCTAATTGAACTCTAACCTTAACTTTGAACACTAATTAAATCATGACATTAATTGAACCTTGACCTGTACCATAACTAAATAGTAACCATAACTGAACTCAATTTTTTTAGCCTAATTAAATCCCAACCTAAAAATAATAGACATTGTTGTTCAAGAAACAAAATAGTTGTTATTTTTAGGTCTTCCCATACAAAGGAAAATAATTATTTATAGAAAAATGACAAAAAAATAGTTATACATAGATGATCAAAAAGTTTACATATTTGACAACAATATTCCAATCATCTTTCCTCATCATCATTAAAAATATAAAACAAAACCACAACTACTCTCAATTTTTCTTCTCTCCAAAGAAAAAAATTGTGGGGCGGTTTTGTTCTTTGAAGTGAAGAGAAATTAGGTTTTTTTTATGGACAATAATTTTAATTTCTATGGGTAGACCTATTAATAGAAAGCATTTTATATTTTTATAAATAACATTATTGTTTTAAATCTCCAAGCATATAACAAACTTTCTTTATAACATGATAATTAACAAATTATGTTTCAAATATCTTGTACCATATGTACATGTATATTTACACCATTCTAAAAACTAGTATTAGATTTATCTATGTATAAATTTGTATCTATTGATACATAAATTGGAGCCTACATATTATTCCTATGTGTTGCAAAATAATCATTATTTGAGGGAATTCTTTTGGATTAGCTAACTTATTCCATAGAGGAATGTATTAATATTATTGATATTAATATTATTGAAAAATGGAAATAAGAAAATTAAATAATATCTATAGAACTATAAACTGAAGAAATTTATTAAATAAATGTATAATAATAATTATTATATATTCTTATATAGTAATTACATTAAAAGAAGTTGAATAATAATAATAAAAGTAAATATAAATCCATGTTCTAGTTGTAATGTAGCAAGGCATATTTATTTTTTATGAGGTATAAGAATATCTCACATTCTTTATGTGTAAGACTCTAATGCAAGCTTCACTTTGTCAAAAGAACATTGATTAACCTCAAATAAAATCAAACTTATTTACCTATTTTAGTAATGATATTTAGTCGATAGGCTATTTGTTTGAAGTTTATGTTGGTATTTCCATCAGCCTAGCCAGGAATTGGATTTGTCAGCGTTGGGGGTCTTGGGGCTGGCAAGGAGGTAACTGGTATTTTTTTTTGTGGTGACATGGATGTTGGTAATTATGTGGTTTGGTGGTGGTGGAGAATAGTGTCCTAGATATGGGGAAGGTGAATGGTAAGCATTTGTTGGCGCGAGGGCCAATGTATCCTATCGTTGCACGATGGCGGTAGATGAAATAAATGTAATATTGAATGTTGGCATGTTGGAGAGTATATTTTGATGAAGTTATATTGTTGGAAGAGCCATTGTGGTGTTGGTTTGATAGTGGGCTATTGTTGAATTCGTCATGTTTGGCTCTATTTTTTAGCAGGTTGGAGGGTTTTAGAATTGTTGGGCTATAGAATCAATAAGTCGTTTTGCATGGGTATTTTGCATAGATGATTAATTTATTATTTATGTATTTCATTCTCTACTTATTGTTTTTTTTAATAGCATAGACTATTGTTGAATTCGTCACATTCAACTCCATTTTTTAGTAGGTTGGAGGGTTTTAAAACTGTTGGGTTGCAGAATTAATTAGTCATTTTACATGGGTATTTTGTATAGATGATTAATTTGTTGTTTATGTCTTCCATTCTCTACTTATTGTTTATTTTGATAATATGTTTCATGGTTTCAACACTGATGTGTTGTGTAATCAGTGAGGAAGTATATTGATTAAGTTTCATTGTCGAAAGAGCCATTGTGGTGTTGGTTTGATAGCGGACTATTGTAAACATCGTTGCGTGTGGTTCCCTGGTTTGTTTCATAGGAGACTATTATAAAAATTATCATCTTTCGTTGCTTTTTGTGGTGGTTTGGAGGGTTTTAAAACTATGATTCTCTACAATCTGTAAATCATTTTACATGGGTGTTTTGTATAGATTGTTTCTTAATTATTTATGTTAAAATTATTGTTGTTTGAAATCTGTAAGGCATTTTGCATGGATATCTAGTGTTATTGTCATGTGTAGATTGAGAAATTTTAGTTGAATATTTTTTTGTTTCATCAAGAAATATGCTTAGGGTTTGTAATTTTTTTTGTTCCCGGTTTATTGTTTGTAGTTATCTCTATGCATTTTTGGTCTTATACCTATTACCATATGAGCAATAGTAGTTAAATCTAGGTTATGTCATGAAAATGGTTAGGGTTGGTAATTTTATTGCCCAATTGTAGATTAAGATGGGATTTATTGCATATATATGGATATGCAGAGGGTTTTTTATTTTTTTGAAGTTCCCAACGAGATTTTCACTAGCCAAGGCTTGAATATGATTTGTTGTGTAATAGGTGTTTTGCAATTTCTTTTTTTTCTCTATAATATTTAATTCCAAAAAATGTAGCTCGTATTTTATGTGTAATGTGTGAGGAAGTATATTGATTAAGTTGCATTATCGAAAGAGCCATTGTGGTGTTGGTTTCATAATGGACTATTGTACAAAAATGATACTATTCTTTGATAGTAGAGTATTGTAAAAATCGTCGGCCTGCACTCCGTTTTATGGTAGATTGGAGGGTTTTAAAACTGTGGTGCTGCATAATTTGTAGTTCATTTTACTTGGGTTTTGTGTATAAATGGTTTATTTATTGTTTATGTTAAAATTGTTTTTCTCCGGAATTTGTAAGTCATTTTCCATGGATGTTTTTCATTATGGTTTTGTATGGATTGAGAAATTGCAAATATATAGATATGTAGAGTGTTTGTTATTTGTTTGAAGTTTTCGACGAGATTTCCCTCAACCAAGCCATGAATAGGATTTTTTGTCTACAATTCTTTTACAATTTCTAGCAGAAGAAAGAAGATCTAACTACAATTTTTGCACCCACAAAGAGCGATAATCTCTTTCAAGTCTCCAAAATGGGTTTAACCTCAAAGACAAAAGCATATAACAAGAATACATTAACAATAAATTAATCATCTATGCAAAACACACTTGTAGAAATGAGTATAATGCCACAAACTTTATTCAAAATTTGAGTTGCATCGCCTCACACTAAATATTATAGAGAAATAGAGAAAATGTTAAAGAGGTATTAGAATAACACTAATGTAGGTTGGAGTCTTGATTAATTATGTATATATATATATATGTGTGTGTGTGTGTGTGTGTACATATGTATATATGTGTAAATATGTATATATATGCATGTATGTATGTATGTATATATATATACATGTGTATAGATATGTATATATGCATAAATATTTGTATGTATGTTCTACTAATAGCTCTGATACAATTCCCCCAATTCTCTATAACACGAAATTCCATATAATGACATATAACAAGAAGACATTGATAATAAATTAATCATTTATGCAAAACACCCATGTATAAAAGAGCCATGTATAAAATAGTATAACCCCACAAAATTGATTGAAAATTCAAGCTGCATCACCTCACACTAAATATTATAGAGAAATAGAGAAATTATAAAAGAGGTATTCAAATAATACTAATGTAGCTTGGAGTCTCCATTAAGTCTATATATATATGTGTGTGTGTGTGTGTGTGTGTGTGAGGCTCAACCCCATCTACAAATTATGTGACACCTTGATTAGTCAAATTATACTAGTTCAGTGACTAAATGGATAATTGAACCTAATTCCATGCTTAATGTGGTGATTATCCTATGAACTAGATTAAATAACTATAGTGACAGATGTTCTTTATTGAAGGTGATTTGGAAAGCCATTAAGAATATATGTGAGCATATAAGATTTAGATTTGTGTACTAGTATCATATGAAGAATACATTTAAATTGATATGAGATAAGAAATGACATGTACCTAATATTGGTTCGACTCAGTTTCTAATAAGTTTTATGTTACTTGGAAATTGTAACAGATAGGAATGAAGAAAGAATTTGAAGATAGTAAAGAGGTTTCAAAAGGATCACTAGTCAAGCATCATCAAGATAAATTAAGACTACTCAGATTAATGACAGGTATACCTTAGGTAGGTTAGTAAGGAAAAAGGTATAAATAAGATATAAAGTTTCATGATGAATTTTATTAGAGGAAAAAATGTCCAAGGGTAAATTTAATTGCATAAATAAATAATTTAGCTAAAGTTATTCTTCATTATTATTATATGCATGCTCAAGTTTTTACCTAACATAGGAAAAGGAAATGAATGTATATATATGCTTCACTAACTATTGAGTTTGATCTTGTTAATATTTTGGTCAGGGAATTATTATATTTCTAACCAAACATGTATTGGAGAAAAATACATGTGAGAGAAGTGTCAAATAAAAAAGATGAGAATTATCTAGGACCAAGTTGAATAGTTAACTTTGCATTTTTAATTTTGACCCTATGACCTAGGAGGTAGTAAATGTTTTGTGTAATTTTTTATTGTTTTTAGGATTTTAATGATGGGTAGTTTAATATAAGTATTTTTTGTGGAGTCTTTTTGAATCAAGCCAAGTGATTAGGGATGTAAATATAATTAGGGTTTTGAAATCCTTAGTCAGACCTTGAATTTTGAATCGGCCATTAAAGTGATCTTTTAAGGGTGATTTTTAGTCAATTTTCATGTTCTTAGTGCATAAGTAGACCCCTAGGGCATATAACTAGGGAAGGGAGACTCTTTGGACATGTGACTTTATCCTTGGAGCATGATATGACCCTTCAAAATCTCACTTGGAAGATTGTGACGAATTTAAATCTTGAGAGTTGGGAGGAGTGACTTGTCATTGTCCCACCCCACTCCCCAAAGTTCATTAATGAACTTGGGAAGAGTGCCAAGGCTTTCACATGTGTAAAGACACCTTGTAAGGATGTTGGGTAGAGTGTCATTGTGCATTCCCCATCTCCCCAAAAGTCTCACACATATGTGAGAATTGGTGGGGATATGTGTTGGAAGATCAAATGAGAGAGTGACAAGTGTCGCTCCCTCATTCAAGTGAATTCAAGTTGAGTTCCTATATACTTGGATGGAAAATAGGAATTGGTTGTTAGCCACTTCTCCTCTTGGAGAATTCTTTTTAGAAAATTTGAGGTTTGAGGAAAAGAAAAGAAGAAAATGGGAAGAGAAGTAAGGAGCTCTCTCATGTTAAGGAGGTGTTCAAGGGGAAAAATGATGGAGATAAGTAATTTCTCCTCATTTCTACCTGCTTGTTTGAGTAGGAACCTTGTGCTGTGTTATTTTTTATGACTTTCAAATCAAGTGGGAAGAAGTTGAAGTTTTTGTGTATGCGAAGTTAAAATTTGTTTGGTGAATGGATAGATAAAAATTTTGTAGTTAAGTTGTTCTTTTAACTTCCCTACCTAGATCATTGGTAGATGTTTGTTTCTTGCTCAGGGGTATGGCTAGAGCCCATGAGGCTTCACGATGCCATTAAGGTAGGGTGGTGAGAAAGTCTTAGTTAATTGTGAGCTAGTAATTTATTGTTAAATAAAATTATGAAAGAAAAGAAAACAAGCCTTGTTCATTGTAAAATTATGCAGACGAAATTCCTTGAGAAATATAAGGAATATTGTAAGAGTGCCAGTAAAGGAGATGACATGTTTCGAATTCAGCAAAAGGAGGATGAAATTCTAGAAGATTATATTTCCAGATTTTTGTTTTCACTAAAGAGGAACTCAAACCATACTCTCAATGAGGACTCTCAAAAACTACTCTTTCTAAGGGGAATCAGTGATGCCTGTATAGACGCCCTGGACCTGATGGGAGGAGGTGATATAGCCCAACTGTCTTGGGATGATATAAAGAAAATATGTCTTAACTACTCTCGAGCAATAGTTAAGAAAGGTCGAGGTCATCATGCTACAGTGGGGAAGCCTTTTTCTGGTGGAGTTTCTCGGATGGAGATAACAAATTTGCTATCTGACTTCAAGCAAGACGTCATTAATAATATGGCTACACAACTGGACACTATGCAAGCTTGGAAGAAACATGAGGAAGCTGAAGCAGTTTTGGCCGAGTTCTATCCATACTACAGACAGAAGAAGCGTGAATGAAAAATGCAAGATGGTGGCTAATTTGGAAGCTAAGCAACTACCTACTGACTTCAAGCCAGTAGAAGGTGATGATGATCAAGTGTTCTTTGTTGTGCAAAGGAGACCATGGGCCCAAAGACAAGGTATGCCTCAAGATCCTTTAACTTTTGGTAATCCTTATTCTTGCTATAATAACCAATGGCAACATGCATATGGACCACCACCACCCTGGAATCCACCTCAACCAAGTTGGCCTAATTATCAGACCCCGCAATGGCAATCTCCTCAAGGAGGTTGGCAGCAGCCACAAGGACAATGGACCCCACCTTCAGGTAATTGGCAGCAAAATCCTTAATGGAGAGTTCCTCAGCAATGGAAAAACTAGTCCTCTGGATTCCTGCAGCTTCCACAGCCGCAACCACAAGCCCTTATGCCCTCCTGCAGCAACTGCCACGAATCCTGGCCTTCCAAAGAAAACGCCTATGCCTACCCAGCCCTTGCCAAATCCTAATAATAAGCAACAACAGCAGCCACAGTAGCCTATGTATCTTGCCGAAGCCAACTAATATCAAGCTTATGCCTTAAATGTTAATGACATCCATTTGAGGTCTGGAACCACTTTACCTGCTCCAAAACCCCCTCTAATTACTGAAATACCAAATTCTCCCCTTGAAGAATCTACAGCACCTGTTGATCCTACTAAGCATATGCCTATACCTGATACGGTTTCTAAGGAGCCTGCTTTGCTAAGTCAAGACAAACCACCTTTTCCTCAGAGGTTGCAAAGTACTGCATTTAAATCCATAGAAGAACCCACTTTTGACATTCTGGATTAGCTCAAAAATGTACAAATTCAAATTCCCTTATTTCAGGCTATTAAAGATGTTCCCATTTTTAGAAAAGCTATTAAAGAGGCATGTTTAAAGAAGCCTGGATGAAAGAAAAAGGGTCCTCAAACAATTCATGTCTTAGGGAAATTGGCTGATATAATGTTGGGAAATGCAGTAATTCCAAAGTATATTGACCCTGGAAGTCCTGTAGTACAGATACATATAAATGGCCAGATTGTAAAAAATGTTTTGATTGACTTAGGTGCTGCCATTAATGTCATGACAAAGCATACTATGGACTCCTTGAACATTTCAAACATTAGGTCTACACCCACAGTTTTGCAGCTTGCAGATAGCTCCACAGTTAAACCTGATGGGATGGTGGAAGATGTAATTGTCACTCTTGAATCTTGGGAGTATCCAGTTGATTTCACAATATTATCAGTTAAGGAAACTTTAGGAGGGTATCCAGTTATCCTTGGTAGACCATGGTTAGCAACTGCTGATGCTTTTATAGGATGCCATTCTGGAAATATGACCATTTCTGATGGACAATCCACAAAAAAATTGGCTTTGTATCTACCTGCTAGACCTCAACCAGATTTGTCTCAACTTGTTTGGCTAGATATGGGGGACGAAACTGAAGAAGCCAATTCCTTGGCTCAATTAATGATGCTTCAAAATGATCCATTCTCACAAATTCAGAGTGAGGATGCTTTTATTTTTCAAATTCTACAGTTCAATTCTGATATGGGTAGTTCATCTGATCCAAGTGGCAGCCATCTACAATATTTCCTGCAGCAACAAAATTCTGAGAGTTCATTGCCTAAACTTCTAGCAATTTTTCATAACTTGCTTCCAAAAGAGGTACAAACATCACTTGTAGATTCTATGAGTAATCTCATTAAGCAGATAGAATTGTCTCCAGGTCACTGTTTGAATATCTATAGCAAGTTGTCACAATCTCAACAAGCTGACTTATTAAAAATGCTACAAGATTAGCATAAAGCTTTTGCATGGGAATATGGGGACATGCAAGGAATAGATCCTCGAGTTTGTACTCACAGGATATATATCAACGAAGATTGTTTACCAGTTAGACAACCTCAAAGAAGAGTAAATCCAGCACTTAGAGAAATAGTGAAAAATGAATTTCAAAAGTTGTTTGATGCTGGTTTTATTTACCCAATCTCTGACAGTCAATGGGTTTCTCCATTAGTTATTGTTCCCAAGAAAGGTGGAAAATGGAGAGTGTGTGTAGATTACAGAGAATTGAACAATGCCACTAAAAAAAGATCACTTTCCACTACCTTTTGTAGACCAAGTACTAGACTCACTGTCTAGAAAAAGATATTTTTCCTTTTTGGATGGTTACAGTGGGTACAATCAGATAAAAATTTCCCTTGAAGATCAAGATAAGACCACTTTTACCTGTCCATGGGGAACATTTTCTTACTCAGTCTTGCCTTTTTGTCTATGCAATGCGCCAACAACATTCCAGAGAGCAGTAATTAGTATCTTTGCTGATATAGCTCATGACTATATGGAGATTTATATGGATGATTTCACTACCTATGGAGTCACATTTGAAGAAGCACTGGTGAATTTAGAAAAGGTATTGAAAAGGTGCAGAGAGAAAAATTTATCTCTAAATAGTGAAAAGTGTTTTCTAATGATGGAAGAAGGTATTGTTTTAGGTCATCATATTTCAAAGAATGGAATTCAGGTTGACCCTGCTAAAATTGAAGTTATTCTGAATTTACAAACTCCTGCAAAACAAAAAGATGTCAGAAGTTTCCTTGGCCATGCAGGGTATTATAGAAGGTTTATAAAATATTTCAGTAAAATTGCCAGCCCACTTTATGCCTTGTTAACTAAGGATTCTCAATTTGAGTGGACAGACGCCTGTGAAAAATCCTTCCTGCAACTAAAAGATTTGCTTACTCAAGCCCCTGTTCTTCAAGGTCCAAAATGGAATTTTCCTTTTCACATACATGTTGATGCCTCTGATTTTGGTATAGGAGCAGTTTTAAGTCAAAAAGAAAATTCAACTGAGCATCCCATCTACTTCATCAGCAAGAACCTTCAAGGTCCTAAGCTCAACTATACTGTCACAGAAAAGGAATTGCTCGCAGTAGTGTATGCTTTGAATAAATTTAAGCATTATGTCATAGGTTATTAGATATTTGTCCATACTGACCTTGTAGCAATCAGGTATCTAATGAACAAACCTACCATCTCTGGTATATTGGAAAGATGGCTCTTGTTATTACAAGAATTTGACATTACAATCATTGAAAAACTAGGAAGAGCTAATGTTGTAGCTGACTTTTTATCAAGACTTCAATCAGCTGCACCTGTTGAACACGAGGTCATTGATGATAGGTTCCCAGCTGAACACTTGTTTTCCATTGCTGCACATACACCATGGTATGCAGACATTGCCAATTATCTAGCAGCAAACAAAATACTAGCTCATTTTTCTCCAAAAGAAAAGAAATTGTTAATAGAGAAAAGTCTTAACTTTTCATGGATCGCAAATTGTCTATTTTATACTGGACCTGATCAAGTAATGCGAAGATGTGTAAGAGAAGATGAGACTTATGATATCTTGCATGCTTGCCATGATGAACCATGTGGGAGACATTTTGTAGCAAAGAGAATATCAATGAAGATTCTTACAATAGGGTACTATTGGCCAACATTACACAAGGATGTTGTGGCCTATACAAAGAAATGTGACTGATGCCAGTGTATAGGAAGACCAACCAAGTCAGATGAAATACCACTATATCCACAGGTAATAGTCACCCCTTTTGATAAATGGGGAATGGATTTTATGGGACCCATTGATCCACCATCAAATGGCAAGTCATACATTCTAGTTTGCACGGATTATGCAACAAAATGGGTTGAAGTAAAAGCTATGACTCATGCTCGAGATAATAAGGTTGCTGAATTTCTGTATGAACAAATTTTCACTAGATTTGTAGTCCCTAGAGAGCTTGTAACTAATCAAGGAGCTTAGTTCACATCAAATCTGATCACTACATTAATGAATGACTATAAAATCAAACATAGGAAGTCCAGCCCCTATCACCCTCAAGCCAATGGTCGGGCGGAGGTAACAAACAGGGAAATTGGGGCAATCCTATCAAAGACAGTGCAGATCCATAGAAAAGATTGGAGCAGTAGACTTCCTGAAGTAGTTTGGGCATACAGAACTACATGGAAGACAACAAATGGGTTTACACCTTTTGAGCTACTTTATGGGAAAACAACCATGTTGCCCATAGAATTTGAGCACAAAACTTTGAGGAAAGCTCTTGAACTCAATATGGAAATATCTGAAGCACAGAAGGACCATCTCCTGCAGCTCAATGCTTTGGACGAAATGAGAAAAGCCACCCTGCAGCATACAGAAGTAGTCCAACAACAACAGAAGAAATGGCATGATCAACACATAAAAACCAAGAAATTTTCTGCTGGTGATTGGGCTCTGTTATATGATTCCAGATATCAAGAAAACTAGGGTAAGCTCACAACACGCTGGCTTGGTCCCTATGAATTTGAGAATGTGTTCAACAACGAAGCTGTACAACTGGTGAAAATTGATCCAACCCGTTTTAAATTGCTAGTCAATGGCCATCGACTCCGGTTGTACCATAAACCAGTATCAAAGGAAGAATTCATG
>VDFB02382772.1:64726-96207 GCA_007258455.2 Sequoia sempervirens
TTTTCATTGAGCAGGAGGTTTATAAATGCATCGATATCCTCTATCATCTGACACAATACAACAACCTATTCATTTTATTGCACACAACCGAATCCCCAAAACAAGAGCCCATAAAATGAATTGGAGTGAAGAAAAATGGTTGACCCGCATATAATACATGCAATCCAAGAACCAATCACCGAAAATGAAACTTAAGATGCATAACATGATTGTATTTGTTAAAAAGGCTTAAGATACCATAACGGAAAAAGGGAATGATTAATGGTGTGTGTCGTACTAGGAAGAGTCTCAAGATAGATTCAGCCTTAAGATAATGGGGTATAAAGTGCGCCTAAAATGAAAACAATCTTGCAAATGATATGATCGGATGTGAAGAAAACAACAACTAGAGATGCTAATAAAAACATTCTGAAATCTAAACTTATTTAGAACCCACAACAATCCCAGAATACCAAACACCATACAAAACAACTGCAATAATAAAGTTGAATCCCTAGATCTTCAACGATTTGCAAAAACAGCAACAAATTTTCATAAAAAGAATAGATCGATACACTTTATGAAGATTTAAGCAATCGTTAAACAAGTAGGAGAAAATTCGCTTATGCAAGGCAGCGAATGAGAAATCAACAATTCAATGCAACACCGACCTGGGTAATAGAGAGGACGAACCAAATACCTCTGCTTCACTGCCACTAATCCTCCCTTCAATCTTGAACACCCCCAGATTAAATCAAATTTGAAAGCAATATCCAAAAGCAGGAACTGTAATTCTCTTTTCGAGTTATTTTGCAAAGCCCCCCCATCTTTTTACAACTCCATTTTTCCTTTTATAAACATTTTCTTTCCATTTTAAATTACTATATTAAAACAATTATCTTATCTCCAAGAAAAAGAAAATCAATTAAATCTCAAAAGAATAGCAAGTCTTTTGTTTGAAGTCGTGCATGTGCACGCATTAACTTTTCTCCATCTTTTTCTAATTTCACTTGTTTTTACTTTAGTTTTAAATCTTATCTTCAAGATTTGATCAGAATCACATTGCTTTATCATATCCCTATAATTATCCTTGCATAATAAATTATTAATTGTTATTAATTACCGTTAAAAAAATACTTCTAATAAAACAAGTTAATTTATTTACTAATTAACTATTTACTTATATTTCACAAAATTGATCTATTGTTTAAATCCCTTACTTATATATATTACTTGGTGCACGATTTTAATTCAATTAACTGATTTAACAAAGCCATTAAAATCTCACGTTTACCACACAATTTAATAACAACATAAATAACAAGATCACAAAACACACTTACACAAATGTCCAGGAGGGCCACAATGGAGGGGGACTACAATTCTCCAACTTGAAATCTCTCTCACACGAATAAGAAGAAGACCCAACCAAAAAAGGTGCACGTTCCACCCAACCATGTGATACCCGAAGGCTCACCCCCCGTGCTAGGAGATAGTAACAAGGAATCCTATACAAGACCATCAACCTCTAGACACAGGCTAACTCACACTGACACAACCAATCACATGAACCATACAACCATACGAATAACACAAGTACAACTCTAACATCACTGACATAAGTCACATTGCTTCCAGAAATAAAACAGATCGAGTATGTTAAGAAGACCATAGACATAAAATAAAATACCAACTATTGTCGTAGAAAGAGTGTCATCACACAGCTCGTCATGGGATATCCTCTAGGAATCTTCATAGGCTTCGACCCCTACTATGAGTTGTCCTAGTGGCCTCTACCGAATCCTGACCCCCATACTCACTCATGCGGAATCAAATACCTCTCATAAAGACAAGATAGATGACCTTGCCATTCCACGCCTTCCCACTCATCCCAAGCCTATACGAGCACTTGTGTCTATTAGTGAGGCTCAATTATCTTAATTAGTGTGAAATACTATCCAAACTGCTAAGTATATTATTTTAGTTATCACTTGATTAAACCACCTCCGAAGGTTACCCAGTTTACCTCTTTGTGCTCTGATGCCTAAAAAAGCCACTCTTCTATTTGAAAACACATAAAAAACCAAATACCAAGGGAATCCAAAGTGCATACTAACAAGATAAAACCACTCCAACTCTAGGAGGAACACATAATGAAAACTCACTCCAAACACTGGAGGCAACAAACACATAATCCACTCCTTCCAAAGGAGGCACGAATCACATAAACCACTCCTAATCCATAGAAGGAGAAAACCCATAATACACTCCTAAGCCACATGCAGCACAAACCACATAAACCACTCATAATCCATATGATAAAGTATCTTAATAACCAAAAAGCACATCTAAGCAAACAAGGACACACTGTCTAGCCAGAAAGAAAAAAAGAGGGGTATTACATTCTCACCCCCAAGGGTCAGGCTTACTCCTAGAAGCCTGCAAACACAAATAGGTAACACACACACAAAAATTTACATGCTATACAAATTTATATAATGCATTCATCCAATAAGAAGGATATTGGTGCATTGTACACTACACCGATGATCCTATCCTTTCCACTAGTTTTTTGAACCATTAGACCTACACCACCTCACAAAAACTTATGGGTAGACAAGTGAGACCAACCAAAAAGGAAAACATGCAAGTTCACTACCCATTGCAACAACCTCTAAGGTTACGAGACTAAGATTAATTTAAAACCCAAACAAGAAACATGAATTGAAAACACCACCTTTAATTACTTAATAAATTAAGAAACACATACATTCCAAACATGATAAATTACATCAAAGAATAAAAGATACCACATGATTTCAAATAACAATCATTTAACAATAAGATTACAACTCTCATTCCCCAAATGAGGTAAATCCAATAAGCATGATTACAAATTACATATTCCACCTCGATAACAATGAGGGGCAATAAATTACAATAGCATCTGAAATTACTAAAGCTTGAAATGAAATTAGATTTCATGAGCTCTCCAACTAGAAATCTAGCCCACACAAACAAGAAGACCCAACGGAACAAGGTGCACATTCCACCCAACCATGTGATACTCAAAGGCTCACCTCCTGTACTAGGAGATAGTAACAAGGAATCCTAAACAAGACCATCAACCTCTAGACATAGGATAACTCACACTAACACAACCAATCATATGAACCATACAACCATACGAATAACACAAGTACAACTCTAACATCACTGACATAAGTCAGATTTCTTCCAGAAATAAAATAGATCGAGTATGTTAAGAAGACCATACACAAAACCAAATACCAACTGTTGTCATAGAAAGAGTGTCATCACACAGCTCGTCATCGGATATCCTCTGGGAATCTTCATAGGCTCCGCCCCCACTATGAGTTGTCCTGGTGGCCTCTACCGAATCCCGGCACACATACTCACTCATACGGAATCAAATACCTCTCGTAAAGACAAGATACATGACCTTTTCATTCTAGGCCTTCCCACTCACCCCAAGCCTATATGAGCACTTGTGTCTATGAGTGAGGCTCAATTATATTAATTAGTGTGAAATATTATCCAAAATTCTAAGTATATTGTTTTAGTTATCACTTGATTAAACCACCTCTGAAGGTTACCCAGTTTACCTCTTTGGGCTCTGGCACCTAACAAAAGCCACTCTTCTACTTAACAACACAAAAAACTAAATACCAAGGGAATCCCAAGTGCATACTAACAAGATAAAACCACTCCAACTCTAGGAGAAACACATAATGAAAACTCACTCCAAACACTGGAGCCAACAAAATTCAAACCCCTCTCCAAACACTGGAGGCAACAAAACACATAATCCACTCCTTCCAAAGGAGGCACATATCACATAAACCACTCCTAATCCATAGGAGGCACAAACCCATAATCCACTCCTAATCCACATGAGGCACAAACCACATAAACCACTCCTAATCCACATGATAAAGTATCTCAATAACCAAAAAGCACATCCAAGCAAACAAGGACACACTGTCCAGCCAGAAAGAAAAATAGAGGGGTATTACACTATATCCCTAATGAATTTATAACCCTAACCATGATTCTAATTGACCATTTATTGAGCCCTAACCCTAATTGAACTCTAACCTTAACTTTGAACACTAATTAAATCATGACATTAATTGAACCTTGACCTGTACCATAACTAAATAGTAACCATAACTGAACTCAATTTTTTTAGCCTAATTAAATCCCAACCTAAAAATAATAGACATTGTTGTTCAAGAAACAAAATAGTTGTTATTTTTAGGTCTTCCCATACAAAGGAAAATAATTATTTATAGAAAAATGACAAAAAAATAGTTATACATAGATGATCAAAAAGTTTACATATTTGACAACAATATTCCAATCATCTTTCCTCATCATCATTAAAAATATAAAACAAAACCACAACTACTCTCAATTTTTCTTCTCTCCAAAGAAAAAAATTGTGGGGCGGTTTTGTTCTTTGAAGTGAAGAGAAATTAGGTTTTTTTTATGGACAATAATTTTAATTTCTATGGGTAGACCTATTAATAGAAAGCATTTTATATTTTTATAAATAACATTATTGTTTTAAATCTCCAAGCATATAACAAACTTTCTTTATAACATGATAATTAACAAATTATGTTTCAAATATCTTGTACCATATGTACATGTATATTTACACCATTCTAAAAACTAGTATTAGATTTATCTATGTATAAATTTGTATCTATTGATACATAAATTGGAGCCTACATATTATTCCTATGTGTTGCAAAATAATCATTATTTGAGGGAATTCTTTTGGATTAGCTAACTTATTCCATAGAGGAATGTATTAATATTATTGATATTAATATTATTGAAAAATGGAAATAAGAAAATTAAATAATATCTATAGAACTATAAACTGAAGAAATTTATTAAATAAATGTATAATAATAATTATTATATATTCTTATATAGTAATTACATTAAAAGAAGTTGAATAATAATAATAAAAGTAAATATAAATCCATGTTCTAGTTGTAATGTAGCAAGGCATATTTATTTTTTATGAGGTATAAGAATATCTCACATTCTTTATGTGTAAGACTCTAATGCAAGCTTCACTTTGTCAAAAGAACATTGATTAACCTCAAATAAAATCAAACTTATTTACCTATTTTAGTAATGATATTTAGTCGATAGGCTATTTGTTTGAAGTTTATGTTGGTATTTCCATCAGCCTAGCCAGGAATTGGATTTGTCAGCGTTGGGGGTCTTGGGGCTGGCAAGGAGGTAACTGGTATTTTTTTTTGTGGTGACATGGATGTTGGTAATTATGTGGTTTGGTGGTGGTGGAGAATAGTGTCCTAGATATGGGGAAGGTGAATGGTAAGCATTTGTTGGCGCGAGGGCCAATGTATCCTATCGTTGCACGATGGCGGTAGATGAAATAAATGTAATATTGAATGTTGGCATGTTGGAGAGTATATTTTGATGAAGTTATATTGTTGGAAGAGCCATTGTGGTGTTGGTTTGATAGTGGGCTATTGTTGAATTCGTCATGTTTGGCTCTATTTTTTAGCAGGTTGGAGGGTTTTAGAATTGTTGGGCTATAGAATCAATAAGTCGTTTTGCATGGGTATTTTGCATAGATGATTAATTTATTATTTATGTATTTCATTCTCTACTTATTGTTTTTTTTAATAGCATAGACTATTGTTGAATTCGTCACATTCAACTCCATTTTTTAGTAGGTTGGAGGGTTTTAAAACTGTTGGGTTGCAGAATTAATTAGTCATTTTACATGGGTATTTTGTATAGATGATTAATTTGTTGTTTATGTCTTCCATTCTCTACTTATTGTTTATTTTGATAATATGTTTCATGGTTTCAACACTGATGTGTTGTGTAATCAGTGAGGAAGTATATTGATTAAGTTTCATTGTCGAAAGAGCCATTGTGGTGTTGGTTTGATAGCGGACTATTGTAAACATCGTTGCGTGTGGTTCCCTGGTTTGTTTCATAGGAGACTATTATAAAAATTATCATCTTTCGTTGCTTTTTGTGGTGGTTTGGAGGGTTTTAAAACTATGATTCTCTACAATCTGTAAATCATTTTACATGGGTGTTTTGTATAGATTGTTTCTTAATTATTTATGTTAAAATTATTGTTGTTTGAAATCTGTAAGGCATTTTGCATGGATATCTAGTGTTATTGTCATGTGTAGATTGAGAAATTTTAGTTGAATATTTTTTTGTTTCATCAAGAAATATGCTTAGGGTTTGTAATTTTTTTTGTTCCCGGTTTATTGTTTGTAGTTATCTCTATGCATTTTTGGTCTTATACCTATTACCATATGAGCAATAGTAGTTAAATCTAGGTTATGTCATGAAAATGGTTAGGGTTGGTAATTTTATTGCCCAATTGTAGATTAAGATGGGATTTATTGCATATATATGGATATGCAGAGGGTTTTTTATTTTTTTGAAGTTCCCAACGAGATTTTCACTAGCCAAGGCTTGAATATGATTTGTTGTGTAATAGGTGTTTTGCAATTTCTTTTTTTTCTCTATAATATTTAATTCCAAAAAATGTAGCTCGTATTTTATGTGTAATGTGTGAGGAAGTATATTGATTAAGTTGCATTATCGAAAGAGCCATTGTGGTGTTGGTTTCATAATGGACTATTGTACAAAAATGATACTATTCTTTGATAGTAGAGTATTGTAAAAATCGTCGGCCTGCACTCCGTTTTATGGTAGATTGGAGGGTTTTAAAACTGTGGTGCTGCATAATTTGTAGTTCATTTTACTTGGGTTTTGTGTATAAATGGTTTATTTATTGTTTATGTTAAAATTGTTTTTCTCCGGAATTTGTAAGTCATTTTCCATGGATGTTTTTCATTATGGTTTTGTATGGATTGAGAAATTGCAAATATATAGATATGTAGAGTGTTTGTTATTTGTTTGAAGTTTTCGACGAGATTTCCCTCAACCAAGCCATGAATAGGATTTTTTGTCTACAATTCTTTTACAATTTCTAGCAGAAGAAAGAAGATCTAACTACAATTTTTGCACCCACAAAGAGCGATAATCTCTTTCAAGTCTCCAAAATGGGTTTAACCTCAAAGACAAAAGCATATAACAAGAATACATTAACAATAAATTAATCATCTATGCAAAACACACTTGTAGAAATGAGTATAATGCCACAAACTTTATTCAAAATTTGAGTTGCATCGCCTCACACTAAATATTATAGAGAAATAGAGAAAATGTTAAAGAGGTATTAGAATAACACTAATGTAGGTTGGAGTCTTGATTAATTATGTATATATATATATATGTGTGTGTGTGTGTGTGTGTACATATGTATATATGTGTAAATATGTATATATATGCATGTATGTATGTATGTATATATATATACATGTGTATAGATATGTATATATGCATAAATATTTGTATGTATGTTCTACTAATAGCTCTGATACAATTCCCCCAATTCTCTATAACACGAAATTCCATATAATGACATATAACAAGAAGACATTGATAATAAATTAATCATTTATGCAAAACACCCATGTATAAAAGAGCCATGTATAAAATAGTATAACCCCACAAAATTGATTGAAAATTCAAGCTGCATCACCTCACACTAAATATTATAGAGAAATAGAGAAATTATAAAAGAGGTATTCAAATAATACTAATGTAGCTTGGAGTCTCCATTAAGTCTATATATATATGTGTGTGTGTGTGTGTGTGTGTGTGAGGCTCAACCCCATCTACAAATTATGTGACACCTTGATTAGTCAAATTATACTAGTTCAGTGACTAAATGGATAATTGAACCTAATTCCATGCTTAATGTGGTGATTATCCTATGAACTAGATTAAATAACTATAGTGACAGATGTTCTTTATTGAAGGTGATTTGGAAAGCCATTAAGAATATATGTGAGCATATAAGATTTAGATTTGTGTACTAGTATCATATGAAGAATACATTTAAATTGATATGAGATAAGAAATGACATGTACCTAATATTGGTTCGACTCAGTTTCTAATAAGTTTTATGTTACTTGGAAATTGTAACAGATAGGAATGAAGAAAGAATTTGAAGATAGTAAAGAGGTTTCAAAAGGATCACTAGTCAAGCATCATCAAGATAAATTAAGACTACTCAGATTAATGACAGGTATACCTTAGGTAGGTTAGTAAGGAAAAAGGTATAAATAAGATATAAAGTTTCATGATGAATTTTATTAGAGGAAAAAATGTCCAAGGGTAAATTTAATTGCATAAATAAATAATTTAGCTAAAGTTATTCTTCATTATTATTATATGCATGCTCAAGTTTTTACCTAACATAGGAAAAGGAAATGAATGTATATATATGCTTCACTAACTATTGAGTTTGATCTTGTTAATATTTTGGTCAGGGAATTATTATATTTCTAACCAAACATGTATTGGAGAAAAATACATGTGAGAGAAGTGTCAAATAAAAAAGATGAGAATTATCTAGGACCAAGTTGAATAGTTAACTTTGCATTTTTAATTTTGACCCTATGACCTAGGAGGTAGTAAATGTTTTGTGTAATTTTTTATTGTTTTTAGGATTTTAATGATGGGTAGTTTAATATAAGTATTTTTTGTGGAGTCTTTTTGAATCAAGCCAAGTGATTAGGGATGTAAATATAATTAGGGTTTTGAAATCCTTAGTCAGACCTTGAATTTTGAATCGGCCATTAAAGTGATCTTTTAAGGGTGATTTTTAGTCAATTTTCATGTTCTTAGTGCATAAGTAGACCCCTAGGGCATATAACTAGGGAAGGGAGACTCTTTGGACATGTGACTTTATCCTTGGAGCATGATATGACCCTTCAAAATCTCACTTGGAAGATTGTGACGAATTTAAATCTTGAGAGTTGGGAGGAGTGACTTGTCATTGTCCCACCCCACTCCCCAAAGTTCATTAATGAACTTGGGAAGAGTGCCAAGGCTTTCACATGTGTAAAGACACCTTGTAAGGATGTTGGGTAGAGTGTCATTGTGCATTCCCCATCTCCCCAAAAGTCTCACACATATGTGAGAATTGGTGGGGATATGTGTTGGAAGATCAAATGAGAGAGTGACAAGTGTCGCTCCCTCATTCAAGTGAATTCAAGTTGAGTTCCTATATACTTGGATGGAAAATAGGAATTGGTTGTTAGCCACTTCTCCTCTTGGAGAATTCTTTTTAGAAAATTTGAGGTTTGAGGAAAAGAAAAGAAGAAAATGGGAAGAGAAGTAAGGAGCTCTCTCATGTTAAGGAGGTGTTCAAGGGGAAAAATGATGGAGATAAGTAATTTCTCCTCATTTCTACCTGCTTGTTTGAGTAGGAACCTTGTGCTGTGTTATTTTTTATGACTTTCAAATCAAGTGGGAAGAAGTTGAAGTTTTTGTGTATGCGAAGTTAAAATTTGTTTGGTGAATGGATAGATAAAAATTTTGTAGTTAAGTTGTTCTTTTAACTTCCCTACCTAGATCATTGGTAGATGTTTGTTTCTTGCTCAGGGGTATGGCTAGAGCCCATGAGGCTTCACGATGCCATTAAGGTAGGGTGGTGAGAAAGTCTTAGTTAATTGTGAGCTAGTAATTTATTGTTAAATAAAATTATGAAAGAAAAGAAAACAAGCCTTGTTCATTGTATATCTAAATATTTGTTGTAATGTGAAAGGTTCAAATAAGAGGGTTTGTAATTGGTGAGCCAAAATAGAGTGAGTCCTTTTTATTATCATGTTTACCATTTCATTTCTAAATATAATTATAGTAATGAAAAATTTGCATCTTACTCAAATGGAGGAAAGGTTTACTTTATGAACTTGTACCAAAAGAGTTGCTAAAACAAAAAGAGGCTTTCATTTGTTGATTGTGAGTTACTTAACATGTATCTCTTGAAAGGAAGAGACTTCCATTAGATTATAATGAAGGGTAAAATTATTGTTTATTTTATTTTATTTTACTAGAGAAATAAATTTCTTTATTATGGAAAATAAATAGAAAGGAATTATACTTTGGTAGTTGTAATAAAGCTCAAAAAAATCAAAAGAAAAATCCGCTAAATTTTTTGAAGGCATGAATGTACACTCTATTTATTTAAGGAATAAAGCAAAGCTTTATGCTTTTATCATGAAATTGATGGAAAAAAACAAAGAACATATATTTTCTTTTCCATATAAAATTGTGATGTTTGTATCTATTAAATTAAATATATGTTTTAAAAAAAACATATAATATGTATTTTATGGATATAGTATATATTACAATATATATACACACTCTCAGTTGTATATATAAAATATATTAATGATTTTATTTTATAAACAATAAATATACAACATATGTTTCATATAAAAGAAAATGTATATTTTTTTTTATTTTTTAGACTGCAGGAATCGGGTAGCACGACCCCCTATAAACTGCAGTGCGCCTGATAAACTTTTTAACGTGACCGGCGGCGCTGGCGCGACACGCCCTCCGGTACCACGAGACGGGGGAGACTAGAACTCGTGACCAGCCGAGCCGCAACAGAAATACTTAGCCAACCGAGCTAGGGCCCCCGCCCGTATATTAAATAATATAAAAATAAATGAATTTAAAAATGTAAATTATAATTTAAAATAAATAAATAAATAGCAATGGGGCAGCGACAGGTGATCAAACACCACTGCTGACCCATGCTGGAGAAGCCATGCGAGCCAGTCAAAGGCACCCCAAAATTCATATTTAATAATTTTATTTTATTTTAATTACTGATAAATAAATAAATAAATCCATATGTACAAACAACAAATATATGCCTGTGTGAATAAATATGAGTATTAGCAGTTAGCATCTATAAATGAAATAAAAAATAAAAATAAAAAAATGCAGCAGCTAAGAGGGGGCTTCGCTTTACATCTGTAGCTCATAAATTTATATATAACCACATTAAAATCTACCTCTAGTATGAATTGAATACAAGACAATCCTCAGGGAAGTAATGTAACAACATAGATGCATAAAGTTTGCAGCCTTATGCTTTGAGATAGATCTTTTTTAAAAAAAGAAACTACTGTGGTTTCTCCAGTTCCTCCTCATTGCTCAACAATATTTTTGTCTTGCCCCATTTCATGTAGCAGAACAAATACCAACCCACACGCCTCCTTCACCGCCATGTTTTCTTTTCCTGTTCTGTTGCAAGAGAAGAAAATAATGCAAATGAAAGGAAAATAGGGTTGGGGGAGAGGGGGCTATTAGCGCCAGCATTAGGGCAAGTGATGCAATGTAATTATAATCAGTTTTGATAATTTTAAAATAATAAAATATAATATCCAATCAATTCCAGAGAAAATAGGAATGCTGTCATGAGTAAATTTTTTAATAATTGTGTATTCATCCTGTGTAGATCCCAGATTAAGCATATTAGCTTTACTGTTATAAGAATTATTATCTAGAGCAATACTTAGTCGAGTT
This sequence comes from Sequoia sempervirens, assembly GCA_007258455.2. NCBI lineage: Eukaryota > Viridiplantae > Streptophyta > Pinopsida > Cupressales > Cupressaceae > Sequoia > Sequoia sempervirens. Next base: position 76,203 of record VDFB02382772.1, read on the forward strand.
TTGTATCTGGGAAAGAAAAAATATATATATTAAAACCATTATTTTTAATATTAACATAAATGTTAAGAAAATCAATATTGATCTTATTAATAAATAATTTTTTTAACAGATTTAATATTAAAATTTATATTAAAGATTTAGTGTTATATCAAAAGATTTGAAATTGATATTATATTTAATACTATGTGATTTGATTTAATACTCTTATTAATATTAATGTTGATGGATTTAACATTAATATTAGTTGTTAATATCAATGGGTTCAATGTTAATTTATCATTAAATGATAACATAATTAATAATATTATTATTATTTATTGAGTTTAATATTAATATTAGAATTAGCAAGAAATGTCAACAAGTGATAATAAGAGTTGATATCAGATGCGGTTATATTTATTAACTAAATTAAATAATAAATATAAGGTAATTTTCTAACATAATTATGATTTGCAGTAATGTCTAAATGTGATGTTGTTATTATACAACCTATATCTAGGAAAAGTCAATGTGAATTACTCATAATGATGTTTTGTCCCTCAAATACATAAATAAATAAAAATTTCTAAGGTAAAATTAATAGGGGATTAAGGTTATTATTTAGCTATTTATGTAACTCCCCATTGTGCAAACTGTAATGCCTCGCCTTGGTTATCATTATAACAAAGTGTAAAGAGTAAAGTTAACTAAACAATTATTTTTTTTATTAAAGTTTTAATTAAATACACAACTGCCATAAGGTTTCCAAGATGATGTTACTTTAACATAATAAATATACTCAACATATTATCATAAACATAAGTACATATTTAATGTCACAAATGATCCAATTTACAAAACTTATTATAATCAAGTATCTGAATGTCAAGATTACAATAGGTGAGATTTCAATAAATCTCAATACAACAAAATGATGGTACAATATGAACGCTCTTATACAAGAGGTAAATTTACAAAGTAGATAGTGATCATATCACAACTGACTTTCATATCCATGAACATGCTCCACATCCACAGTCATGAACAAAGAAGTAATTGGAACCCGTTGCAAGCATAGGATCAACTACAAGAAAATCCAAGGAAGGTGTAGCATGGTTTCCTCCCAACCACGTGGAACCTGAAGGTCCACTCCCTCCATGCTAGGAGATAATGACAGGTCCACAAACAATGAAGATAGAAAATTACGTTTATGTGGTTTACAAATTCACGTCACAACATAATGATTACAAATCATAACAGATAAAATCCTAGTAACAATTCACAACTAAAAGAAAACTGAACACAAGGAACACCATCATGGTATAGACTAAGAGTGTCATCACACTGTTGGGATAGGTTACCCTGGTGAATCTTCCTAGACTACCGACCCTCTCCAAGAGTTACCCTGATAGCCTCTACCAATTCTCGGCCCCTGTGCAGACTAATGTGGAGTCATTTCATCTTTCAAGAAGACAAGATGATGACTAGCCATTCTAGGCCTCTTCAACCTTTTCTCAATCTAAACGAGCATTAAGAAAGAAGGTGAGGCAAACATTTATCTGAATTAGTGTTTAGTTCTACCCAACCCCTAATACATTAGTTAGTTTTTCATTGAATTACACACCTACGATAGCTTACCCAAACAATCACTTTAGGATTTCAGCCCTTACCGCAAGCCACTCTTTCTATAACATGACTCAACATAAACGTCTAGAGGTAGCTATCAAATGTAAAGTTTGAATCCATAGAGGCTTACCTTTTCAACTAGAATTACACCTTAGTTCTCAAAAGTTTCATAACATCAACAAATAAACATACAAAGCTATACCCCCAAGAATATAAACATTACAATTAAGTAACATAGTTTAGAGATTAATAAACTTGTCAATGTGATTTTCACTTTCCTAGTCTTTAAGGAAATGAAACATACATCACTAACGTTACGAATGTATACACAACTAACTATTACCATAAATCAATCTCCATGAATTAAAAATTCCTAATAAACAAACTATAGAGATTAACATGCTAAAGTGCATTGAGTTTATAATACGAATCTTACTTCACTAGTTTTGATGAAATATAAATAAACATTTTCAACATTATGTGTAAACACACCCAACAATCACATTTAACCAATTTATATGAATAAAGAATTTACATAATATATAATCTATAGATATTATTATATTCAGTAATAATTTCAAGAATTGAATTTACTAACATTATAACATAAGAACAATACAAATTCTTTATATTTTATAATTCAATTACCTTGAAAATAAAAGAAAACATTATAACTTACAACTTAAGTTTCTATCTCCTCTTCTTTTCTCATTCTTAGTCTCACACTTCTCTCACACTTACACTTAGTAAGAATCTTAACTAATAGTTATCTACCAAAGAAACTACCCCGATCAATGCATGCAAAGAGAGAGTTGACAAAAGACAAAATAATAACTCCCGAACATTTAACACAACTTTGAGTATAAACTGGGACACCATGCATTCAACGCATGAGACAATTGCAGGAGAGAGTTTTAAGGATCTACCACAAAGAGAACAATAAAGAAGTATTCCTAACGCATATATATAAAGTTAGATATAGAAAAGTGTGAATGAATCAACATTGGGCACCTAATGAAATAAATGAATGTAACGGAAACTCCGTAGTTTTGTTAAAGAGACACGCATGCCTCATAACAGATAATATTCCATTTAGTTGTGAATGAACAGGAGATAACATTCTCCAACAGTGATCTGGAGAACACATTATTCTCAAATTTAAGCCAAGCAAAAATCACGCCTTACCTAATGGAATACGCACTTGAATGTAAGGATTTTAGCAAAAGTTTCTAAGAAAAAGGAAATTATAATCAAAGTCCAAACAAGAAAGGATGATTTTGGCGTTTTATGTGCAACCCATCCATTTCTTTAAAAGACAGAATTTTATACATTGCTAGAACCGCGCACGATCTCAGGCTTGGGTAAAGATGGTAGAAAAAAGAAGAAACAAATAAATCCTCTGTCCCAAACAAGGAAATCAACCTTTAAGCCAGAACATTTAGTTCACAAGGTGGTTGCGCTATATATATATATATAATGGACAAAATTACAATAAATAGTAGGCTAGGAATCTTCAAGTATTTATTCATTGAAATTACCAGTATAGCATATTCATAGAAGCAAAAGTATATTTAACAGTTTGAATGAATGGTAGTTATCAAACAATGAATCAATATAGTCTCTCTATAACCCTTGGTGCGCTATACATAAGAATAAGTTTGTAGATTAATAATTAAATATAATAAAAGTCTGACTTCAGAGTAATATCCATGACAAAAGAGTCCTTTTCTTAAATTCAAAAAATTTGCAATTTATAACACAATGATTCACGAATACTATAAGGTCTCTGTATCATCTATAGTCATCTAAATACTCAGATCGATAATTTTTTTATTTAATATCTACTTTTGATAATACAGGAAAATTCTTCATTCTTTCCCTAAATTTTTGAATTCCATCTATCACTATCAATTCACAACCAGATTAAGGATGACTTGAAATCTGATATACTATGATTGCATTTTGTTCTTATTCTTTTCCACTTTAAAGTTCAAATACTCATCCAATTTTGTTTCTTTGTTGTTTGTACAGGTTCAGCAAAATAGTTTTCTTTATTGAACAATTAATTTCGACATCAAATTCCAAAAAATTCAACACAAGAAATAAAATTATAGAAGAAAACCTATTTTTGAAGTTCGATAACTGGCTAGAAATGATTCTTGAAACTTCTGTCAATTCCGAAATCAAATCACCAAACTTCAATGAAGAATTGCAAATCAACCCAACTTCAAAATTACATTTGTAAACAAAATCTAAAGAGAAATTTTTTCTAAAATGATTGTCATGCCAAATTTGCTAAAAACTACTGCCGTAAAAATTCTTCCCATGAATCTCAATTTCCAATCCCCAAAAGATCTTATTTCATGCAATTAACTTTCAATTATAAAACTTAACTGACAGACCATTTTGCATTGAAAATAGATCAATCAGTTTAACTTGCCCTTCAAAATATCAAATCAGATTTTTAACTGCCAATCAAAGATTCACATCTTGTCGAAAATATCTATTTCTCATATCTCAAGTTGCACAATAAAATCAGCAATATATATTTAATTAAATACATATGCAAAGAGAATAACTTTCACTTTCAAATTTGATAACTTATTTAATTTAATTTAATAAATTAAATCTTAAAAATTTATAAATACATTAATAGACATTTAAACTTAAATATTAATTCACAAACACAAAACAATACATACAAACATGACAGAATAAACTAAACAATAACATGGGTAACACATAGATACTCGGTCGATAAAGAACGATGGTTCAAAAGGACCTGTCAATACCTCCAACAACATAATTATATTGAATTAGGGTATACTCAGACCTGACAAACAGGTGGAGCCGTTACCCGGTACCTGTGTCTACAGGAAACATCAACGTTAGAACATATACATACTTATGTTAGAAAACACACTGTGAATAAGAATTGTAGTGTAGCAGGGTACTCATGAATGAGTAATGCTACACTGTCTTCTCCACCAACACAGACAAGCAAGATAAATCACAAGCAATCATCTCATCTTGATAACCACAAGTAATAGTCATAAACAAATAAACCATATCATGTATGAGTCTATATTAGTATCATCAAACTAACACAACCAGATAATCAGGATGTCAATGTATCATCCGCGAAATACAAAACAACATAGTATCCAAACTCACCTCTACAAAGAAACAACATAGTATGATAATAAACTAAAGCGTCTATCAATCAAACCGAGAACAAACTAAAACAGGATGTCGCAGTGGGAGGGTCACTACACAAACCCCAAAGGACAACTAAACAATAATTACCGCACAATGTTTTTCTAAGTGAACATAACATACATGAAATCCACATTAAGTTATGACATGAGATTCATTTAAACTAATTCACTAACTCTCACATCCCTTGGGGTACACGAGGAGTCATTACAATACTTAAATCTATACAACGACGATAAAGAATGAAAGCCAAAGATATAATCCATAACAACGTAAACATTTACAAATGTAACACATATATGACAAAACATTAATAAGAAACCATCCACATATGTATATACAACATATACATGAATAACTCAAAACTCATAATGACGAACTCTCTATCATCATATAAACTCAAGGGACATATTCCCCAGATACAACGTATCAAATAACAACTGCCACGAATCAAAAGTTGCACAAGGTTCGACCCTTTGAACAGACATTAAAAATAAATTAAAATAAATTAAATAATATATTTATAAATATATATATATATAATATATAATATATATATCCATATACAAATATATATATAATATATAATATATATATATATGTATAAATATATATATATATATATAATATATAATATATATATATAATATATAATATATATATATACATATACATATATATATAATATATAATATATATATACATATACATATATATATATATATATATATATATTCACAAGTATATATATATGTATATATCTATTTATATATATAAATCAGATTATTTCAAAGGGAAAACAATTTCCCCATAAACAAATTATAAAAATATAGAACATTTTCAGAGACCCAAATAAATTTCTTTCATTCATTTGTTACCCAACAAATTTTAAAACCTCAAAAGATTTTTCTTTTACAGAACAACATATTTTCCATTTCAATTTTAACAAGAAATAAAGATCAATAAAGGAACCTGGAGTCTTGTGATTGTTGAGAATTTGATGAAGCTTTCCTTTGATTCGAACTAGCCTTTTCAAAGAGCTCCCTTTCCTTCTACTGAATGTCTCCACCAGATTCTTTGATGCAACTTTCAATCTATTTTTCTATTCAGAAGAGTCTTTTTCCTAGAACTATGAAAGGGAAACAGTTTTTAAAAGACCAAATCGAAGATGCAAATTTTTCCAGAAGTCAATAATTTTTTAAGCTTCTGTCAATTTTCCCTTGAATGAAAACCTCTCATTTTTAATATTAAATAAAAAAATTATCCTCTTTTGTTTTCGAAAACTCAAAAATCAGAATTAAAAGAAGTTTTTTATTTCATCACCAACTTTTAGCCAAAAAATCTCAACATTCATTGGTCCTTTTATTCTTTTCTTTCTTTTCTTGATTTTTTTCCTATTCAAGCTGCACTTTTTGTTTTAATTTCAATTTTTCTAATTTATTCCTGCAATTCACACAATTTAACTTATTTAATTATTTTATTCCATTAATTATCCTCAACATGCTTTTTGCATTCAATTATATAAATTCCAATTTAAATAATTTAATTTACACCTTTCAATTTATTTATCTTTAATAAATTACATGACTTTTAATTTAATACTTTTATATTTTAATAAAAACTATTCCAATAACTATTATTAGCTTTTATTTTAATCGTTTAATTATTTAAATTACATCATACTACAACACCAATGTAAAATAAATAACATAAATACATTCACACAAAACAACTATCATAAAATGCAAAAATGACCAAGCTCAAAGATGCACAATACCACTAGACATATAATGGGTTGACAAATTTCGGATGGAGTGACTTCCTTGTGATCTCTATTTTAACTTTATGCCCGTTGGGTTAATTTGATGCTCGCCCTGTCCTGCCGAAGCAGATGGAATCGAGACTCTATTCTTGCAATTCATGCATACAAACAAGGTTGTGTACAACATGCATATATAATCAAATACATCACATCGTAAGAAGGAATCATAGTGTAGCAGGGCACTCGCAAACAAGTGGTGCTACACTGTCCCCTCACCAAGGCTATAATAACAACTACAACATCAAGTATAAAGTAACATTGCTAACCTAAACCGATCACATCATATCATCATAAAATAATTACTATTCTACTGCATCACAATATAAAACTGAAATCAAATTAGACATCACCAAATCACATGTAACCATAATGTCATATCATAATATCCATGTCATCAAATAAATTAGCATAGTCATCAAGCAGTCTAAACTATCCAATCCACCAATCCAACCAATAAACAATAACTATCAAAGTCTCAAAGTATCAAGCAAAACCACAACAAATATCAAGTCCAAATAGCAACATGGGGGGTATTACAATTTAAGAGTTAAATTTAAATAACATAGGTAAAGTAAAATAAACGGGATCCCCATCTTGGGACCTAGAGAAGGTCTCCAAATCAAGATTTTAGTTCAACCTAACTTAAAGTGTATCAAAATTAGTTAAGGATTAGTGGGCATGAATAAATAATTGCCCTTGCATATCTTAGATTTAACTTTAAGTCGTCTTACCTTAATGTGATAAGGCTTCTTCTCTTGAAGGTAGGTAAATAAGGAAGGAAACATATATTAGTGTTTGTTCCTTTAAAAATTAAGTTTTTGAGTGTATAACTATTGAATGTACATTCAAACTTCTAAATCAAGGATACTTTATGAACATCAACCTCCCAAGGACCCAGAATATTTTTGGACCCTTATCTAACCAAATGGAACCCTAGGCATTGTGAAGTTAAGGATTGTATGACCTTCAGGTTAAAATTTGGTCCCAAAAGTGTCACTTTAATCAAACCAAGGTTCATGTTAACCTAGTTGATGCTAAGAGGAGTCAATATGGCATGGTTGTAAGTAAGGCCTAACAGGGGATCATTTAACCATTTTAAAAGTTAACTTCCATGCTTGAGTTAATATGTGGATGCACACAGAGATACCACTCACTTCACATTTAATGGAACACTTCAAACAACTTTTATAGATAATCGCTTGATTAATGATGCATTTTAAAAAAGAAAAAAATGTGAATTCTCTTGTCCAAAAATTTGGGGCATGACAATATGTGTGTGTGTGTGTGTACATGTGTATATGTATATATATGTGTAAATATGAATATATATACATTTATGTAAATATGTATATATATACATGTGTATAGATATGTATATATGCATAAATATATGTATGTATATTTTACAAATATCTTTGTTAAACAATTCCCCCATTTTTTTTATAATACAAAATGCTAGATAATGTAGCTCTTTTTATACAGAAACATATAACAAGAAGACATTGACAATAAATTAATCATTTATGCAAAACACCCATGTATAAAAGAGTGTAACCCCACAAACTTCATTGAAAATGAAAACCATGGGAGCTCAATAGTTGTGCAATTGTATATATGCAAACACATGAATAAATTATGTATCCGCTCACCATCTATACCATTGTTTTTGTAAGCATTTGAAGTTAGCCCAATTAGAAAGATAGCAAGGGACTAATTCTAGAAAATGTGTATAGCAACAAAGATGTACAGAGTATATATACGTATGTATGTATGTATACATATCTATGCATATATATATATATATAACCACAAAAAATAAACAAGGGCCACAAAAATGACTAAGCCCAACCATATTTTTTTGACAAAATAAAGAAGATTTAACTGCAATTTCTCCACTCGCAACGAGAAATAATCTCTTTCAAGTCTCGAAAATGGGTATAACACCAATGGTAGAAACATATATGAAGAAGTGATTAACAATAAATTAATCATATATGCAAAAGCACCCATGCAAACATTAGTATAATGCCACAAGCTCCATTGAAAATTTGAGCTACATCACCTGACACTAGATATCATATAGAAATAGAGAAATTGTAAAAGAGTTATTAGAATAACCCTAAACAACCACCTAAGTAATTTTATCTCCAATATTTCAATGGTTTCATACAACCATAAACCCTACACATAGATAGCTACAATTCTTCCTATGGTAATAGTTGCAACACCAAAGATATACACAAATAGTGAAAACAATAGACCAACAATGAAAGAAAGAAAATTTAACTGCAATTTCTCCTATGGTAACAGGTATATATATATTTTACATATATGTACACATATATATACATATATACATGCATATATTGTAAATTTGAGCTGCATTATTTGGAATTAAATATTATAGACAAATAGGAAAATTGTAAAACAACTATAAGGAAAACAATAGAGAATGACATACATCTTATTTGTAAGTATCATCCTAATAGCTCTTACAGTTGTTACATAGACTGCTTCTCTTGCACCAATATGTTGCGTGATATTATTTTTCCTGTTGTCCACCTTTCACATAATGTGCATATTTTTTTACAGGTTGTTGGTTGGGATGCAAGTGAATTTATCAATGTCCATTTTTGGCCTTATACCCGTTACCATAGGAGCAATTGTAGTTGAATCTTGTTTCTTTGTTGGATAAATATGCTTAGGGTTAGTATTTTTATTGCCGTTCATTTATTGTTTTGATTATTTGTTTGCATCTGTGTTGTTGGATGCATTAAGATAGGACCATTTGCAGATTATGGACATGTTGGATATAAAATTAGTTTGGTAGCTAGTAAGTGTTATTATTTCTAATATCTCTTTTATCTATTCAATTTATTTGTTTGAAATTTCTGGCAGGTTCTCCACCAGCTTTCCCGGCAAGAGGGTTTGTCATGCAATAGCTCTTTTCCAAATTCTCTATTTGTCTACAAAATTTAGTCCCAGGCAATATAGCTATAATTTTTTATTAAGCCTGTGCCCTTGTGGGCAGGTTGTGCAGATTATGAGTTCTATTTAATATCGACTTCATGCCAAAGAATGTAGCTTCAAATTTGAATTGGAAAACCAAGTATTACATAGCCTACTTGTCTTCTATGAATAATTTTAGTGTGGGTTCTAACTCATTTGTGATTTAGCTATGATTTTTAACTATTCTTTTAATAGTTGTTTTACAATTTCCCTTTAGTGTCAAATAATGTAGCTTGAATTTTCAATTGAGAAACTAATTTTTACATAGAAATTGGTGTTACACATTGTCTAGATAGTGATAGAATTATAGGTGGATACTCCTATAGCTAATTTCAATTAAAATGTCTAATACCTCTTATACAATTCTTTATTTGTCTTCAATATTTACCAGCAAAGGATGTAGGTTGAATCTTGTATGAATCTGTTTCAAATTTTGTTATCTGCCTATAAGTTTAAAGAAATCAACAAGGTTTTTTATACATAAAAGGATTTAGGGTCACCTCATATAATTATTCTCCTACCCTAATACATCATATATGATCAGAAACCCTTACTAAACATATTTGTACAAGACAAGCTTTGCAAACAAGGTCTTTGATATTATCAATAGGATTTGTTGTAGACTCATAATTGTCCTGCACCATGTAGAGGTCTTTTGCTGCAATTTACAGTAAAATAGTGGTAGTTTCACCAAAAGAAATACATCAAAGGCTGGCTGAATGGTTACATATGTACATGCATATATTTGAAATTGAAGCTCCATTATTTAGTGCTAGATATTATAAACAAATGGGGAAATTGTAAAATAACTATTAGGAAAAGACTCAGGAACCACAAAAAATGAGAGAATATCAAAACCGAACATTAAATGGAGCTTTGAAATAGGAGGAAAGAATATCATAAAACATATTCACACAACACAAGTAATGTATGTAATAGTTGTCTAAATGGGCTTACAATTTTAACTGCAAAAAATAGTGATAGTTGCATTTCTCGATTTGCAATTAAGCTTGTGGCGTTATACATATTTTGTAGAGATTGTTGCACCATATAATTGTTGTCATAGCCTAAAGAAAATAAGTAACTCCATAAAGAGCTAGGTTTACATATTTGATTTGGGAAGTTGAAAATATTTTTGTATAGGCATGGAGGAAAAACATGTTTGGTGGCTTTTAAGTGTTTTTGTAATAGTTCTTTTATCTATTCAACTTTATATCTTTAGCTGATATGCTATTTCTTTTAAGTTTCTATTTATTGAGAAGCCATCTTTTAATCATCCAGTATGTGTAACATATTCACAATGCCAAAATGACTCTTTTGAGAATGCAACTAAATCAATATATTTTCTTACATATTTTGTAGTAAACTTTGTCCCACTACAATTCATTCAATATTGCATTTAGTTCTTGTTGTTCCACTGTATTACAATTGGTGTATATATATTAAATTTTCTATTCTTTATTTAAAAATATACATGTACGCAAATAATATATATCCATATATACAAAGCAGGCCATCTGTGGCCCATTTCAAAATGCAAGTAAGCATCCATACTAGATTTCCCCATAGTTGACTGGCTGAGAAGGCTTGAAATTCAACCCTTTAGCTGCCTTTACTAATGCCAAACTTCATAGTAGACAATATGGTATAAGCAACCAAAAAGGTTTGAATTTATGGCCTTCCAAGTTGGTTAGTTCAGGGAAAAAATAATTTGGATGTTTCTTGCCTTCATAAATTTCAAGCACAAGAGTTAGATGGTGAGAAATAAATATACTATACACATGTATTTAGATATAGTACTATGTATATAAATACATATATACATATGTACATATGGATAGATATATCTACTTATATGTCTGTGTTTATAAATGTGTTGAAAAAGGGGAAATTGAATGCATATATGTACTTAATTATTTCTACACATATATACATGCATACATTCTACATTCAAGCTCCATTATTTGGCATTAAATATTATAGATAGATAGGAAAATAATAAAAGAACTATTAGGAAAACACTTAACCATAGCATATGCCTGATTCTTGAGTAATTGTTATTTTTTTTGTGATTAAGGTAGGAAAATATATTGATTAAGTTGCATAGTCAAAAGAGCCATAGCAATTTTGCTTTAATATTACAGTATTGTAAGAATCGTCTTCCTTCGGTCTCTTCTATAGAAAAATTGAGGTTCCCCAAACTGTTGTGCTATGGAATTTGTAAGTCGTTTTACATAGGTATTTTGCATAATTTTTTTGTCCATAATATTGAATACCAAGCAACGTAGGGGAATATGTAGGATCATGATGGGCCAAAAAGTGGTGATATGATGGGTATGTGTAGGGTATGTGGCTGATAATTTTTTTTTACCAAAAATTGATGAAACAAAAAGGGTTTTTAAAGGGGATTCTCAGCTTTCCAACAATATAAATTATGCTTTACTTTGAATTTAATAAATAATTATTATTCATTTTCTATTTGAATTATGACTAAAGTCTTGATTGATAAGTTGATTGAAAAACATCTATAGGTTTCAAATAGTATCACATTTTTTGAATCTGAAACATGTGTCACATTCTATGCTTTGCATACTATAGGATTAAAAGAAACTAATAATAATTTCATGAATTTTTTACCAAGTTAAGGTGGTCAAACATACAATTTTTTATATTTTTTAAATGTTGTAATAAAAAAAATCATAATGAATTATTTACTTGGAAAAAAATTACAAAAAAATATGCATCACATCGAGACATGAGTCCTCTACTTATATCTAAAATATTATCATTTTATTGTGGTTAGCATGGTTAGACAAACACCTACTTCTTATTTGTTTCCTGAAATTTAAGTACTACTACATTGAAATTTCAAATTTTCACCAAATAGACCTTTTTTTTTAAATAAACCTAGTAGTTAAGAAACTAAATTCAATTTTCTACATATTCTATTCTTAAATATTTTTGAAATAATATAGATAACTTATTCAAATTTTTACGTCAAGTTTCCTAACTCTGATTTTATTGAATTTTTTGCCACTCAAGGGCCTATTTTTTCCATGATGATCCTGCACATACCCGTAGGGAAAACCTCCAATTAACCCTGTGATGTTATATGCACTTTGGACAAATTATTGCACCATATGATTATTATCATAACATAGAAAAAATAAAAATCAGCTCAAAAACACATTCATAGAAGAATAAAAGCCTGCATGCATACACATATAAGCAGCCCCAAAGATAGAGAGGTACATATAGGGGTATATGCATTTGCATTTATTATTTTTATTCTTGTTGATGTATCCCCTAGAGTTTGCATAACATTAAAAGTGGATTTCTATTCTTTTTTTTGTATCTCGTGTTGTTTCAATAGTATTAAAGGTAGAATGGTTATAAATTGATATTTCTAAGTTGTCTACCAATTATAATTTGGATGTTGCGGTACACTAATCTTTTTTTTATTGTGAAATAGAGCAGTAAATTAGTGACCTCAAATTCCAACATTTTGTCACTGCAAATAAGTTCTTAGAACTATGTCTACGAAACCGGGCTTTATGGATGGGTTCGTAGAGCCCCGCAATATTGATTTGTTGGCAACACCCACTGGTGCCCCTACGGAGTCCAGCTCTGAGGGTGTGATCTTGCGGCCTTCAATCCCTGATTCTGTAAGTATGATTTCCCTTTATGTTATACTTGTTGCCAATTTGGCGTTATTGTTTCCAGTTTTCTTCACTTTTAGGTGTATATGTACATGGGTCATCTTGACAAAGCATATAGATGTGGAACTACATATGCATTCCTATTTTCCAACATATAAAAGGATTTCTTTCATGTATATGTATATCTATATGTATGTATATGTGTATATATGTCTATGTATATATATATATATATCTATATGTATGTATATATGTATATATGTATATGTATATGTATCATGTATGCATGTGTATGCATGTATGCATATGCATATGTGTATGTCTATGTATATGGAAAAAATACTACAATATAGTAGATTAGATAAGTAGACAACAAATTTTTCCCATTTACTATGAATTAAATGGAAAAATGACTCTTTTGACAATGCATCTTAATCAAAGTATATTTTCTCACACTACAACATTCAATTTTGCATTTACTCCATCCGCCATCATTTACTTTGCTTTGCTTGCTCCCATTGTGCAGCAATGGCATAATGCATTAAGCCTCGCACGAGCAAACGCTTACTATCCAACCCCCTTGTAGTGAGGTTGCCAAATCCTATATGTATATATGTATGTATATGTATGTATATGTATACACGTATACATGTTCACATATGTATACATGTGTAAATATGTCTATATGTTTACATGTATATATATATATATGTATGCATGTTTTACATGGGTATTTTGCATTAATGATTAATTTATTGTTCACGCCTTTCAATCTTTGCTTATTGTTCCTCTCAATAGTAGGTTGGGCGGTTTTAACAATGATGTGCTGAAAAAAAATGTGCGAGAAAATATATTGCTTAAATTGCATTGTCGAAAGAGCCATTTCGAATACTAAGAGATATTAGAAAGAATAGGACTTATTATAACACTTATTAGCCACAAAAATAATTTTATATCCACCATGTTCATAATCTACAATTGGTCCTATGTTAATCCATCCAATGTCAAAGATGCATTTGTATAACTAAAATAATATATGGAGGTCAATAAAAATACTAGCCCTAAACATATTTTTTTAGGAAAGGAACAAGATTCAACTACAATTTAATAAATTATAATGTTCAAACTATGCTATTCCTTTTCTAATCATTCACAAATATTGATTTAGATACAAATGGATAGAAATATATATTTTGTTATATGTTTATGCGTAATTGTCACTTTAAATATATCTATGGTTATACATGTATATTCATATATCCTAATGTGCTTGAGCTAGTATGTGTACTCGTAGGCTATATGATTATAGTCAAGTTGCACAACCCAATCAATTATTGAATTTAAAAAGGGTAAAAACAACAACGGAACTATTTCTACTATATGGATCATAAAGAGGAAATATCCATGAAGTGCCGCAAAAAATACTTACAAAAGAGGATAAGTACAACAACTACATTTGCAGGCCAAAATGCTACCCAGCCTCCCTTGTAGCACCCAATTCAAATGGTAGATGTCAACCCTTGTATAAAATCTCAAAGGAACTCCCCTATTGCACCAACACAAGAAGAACACCTCAAAGAAATATTCAACGATAGCTAGACCTTGTTGTGGTAAAGCGATTTTGACATTATATAGATGCGCTTTCCAGCCTTTCTATTTTCCAAATATGTAGGGAAAGCTACATAGGAATGCACACTCAAATCTCAAAGTCAGAAACCACATGTGTAAGATGTTATTTTGAAAAAGTTGTCCATCAATTCAACTCTGCAAATGGCATGGACCCAGGCTCACAACAATTGTTACTCAAAAAGTTAACACATGTTGAAGAGATGCTTATTGCTAGGGTGGCTCCAATTTTGCAGGTTACCCAGGCTAGAGGAGGCCAATTTAAGTATAGTGGTCACACAATAAGCTTCCCTCAGGATATCTCAAGCATAGAAAAACTTTTTCCATGCCGACTGGAAGACCTTGAGGTCGTGATCATTCGCAGGACCACGATTGAAGGCGAGAATTATGATTGTTATGTTACTAAACATTGTGTCATGGATGCATTGAAATACAAAATTTAATACGAAAAATACTACAATGATGTTGAGATTGATGTT
This sequence comes from Sequoia sempervirens, assembly GCA_007258455.2. Lineage (NCBI taxonomy): Eukaryota > Viridiplantae > Streptophyta > Pinopsida > Cupressales > Cupressaceae > Sequoia > Sequoia sempervirens. The sequence continues at coordinate 91,619 of VDFB02382772.1, forward strand.
GAGGCTCTTAAAATGTTACTTGATGTTGCTGTTGATGTGTCCAATTTCTTGCATAGAATAGAGCAAGTTTTAGATGAAGAGCTAATGGCATCAACTGGATCAACAAATGATGAACAAGAAGAAAATGGCTCTTCAAACTTTCCATCATTTATTCCTTCCTTACCAAATGGTAGGCAAGAGCTACAAGCAATAAAACATGTCTTACAAATTGAAAAAAAAGAGCAGAATATCTTATCTTTCCCCAAAATTAGCTCTTCTCCTGTTAATGAATACAACACTCAAGGTTTATTTTCAATGGCCTTTCCAACATTGTTCCCCACTGGAGCAGCTCTTCCCCTTCAACCAAGAAATGTTAAAATTCACTTGCATGAATATGCTCTCCACCTAATGAGATACTTTGACCACAAATTTGGAAAACATGTTAGGTTTAGATATTTTATCTACAACTTGATTATGAGACATCACAACCAACAAACTGTCTCTATTTTTGTTCGATCAAATTTGGAGGGAAAAATCCCCAAGTCGTTGACTATTTTGCGACAATAGCTTCAAGCTGATCCCAACGGCCAGCTAGCCAAGCAATTGATGCGATTTGGTGCATCGTTTCCTGGGACCCACTCTTTCTGGAACTCTTGTCAGGCCCAGCTAATCACCATGATTGAACAACTTGGCATACCTACCCTTTTTTTCACTTTGAGTTGTGTAGACACAAAATGGCCTGACCTACAAATTTTTTTCTCTTCTATATCTTGTGTAGCAATGGAGGCTTCAACAAAAATGCTAATAGATAGTGTTCAAAATCCACATATAACATCTTTATATTTGCATCATAGATTCTCAATTTTCTATGAGGAGGTGATCAAAAATATTTTTCATGCAAAAGATTATTGGTATAGATATGAATGGTAACATCGTGGCTCTACACATGCACATGGTTTTCTATGGCTTCTCGAAGCTCCTGAAATGGACACTCTTGATTGGTCCAATGACCATGATGTTACAATGGAAAGGAAATTTTTTTATAGATACATTTCAGCTTGGAATCCATGTTGCCCTGCACAAAGATTGCTTAGAATGTATCATTTCTCTAAAGAAAACCCATGCTTGCTTACCACGAGCCAAATCCTAACCAATGATCTAATCATAGATTATGAAGAGTTGCTAAACACAGTTCAAAGGCACACAAAATGCTCAGAATATATGATGCTAAGTCTAAAAAATTCTACAAACCAACAAGAAATGATGATCGCCTAAATATTCATAGCCCAAATATGCTTGCAATTTGGCATGCCAATGTTGACCAAGCTAGTTGTTTCTAGGAAAACTGTTTTGAATTATTTTTCTAAATATGCAGCTAAATATGAGAAAAAATTAGAAAATTATCTAGATATGTTGAAAAGACTTGCAAATACAAATATTGTTGAGGATAGAGCACTGGTTGCATATCAAAAATTCATGATGAATATTCTTGTGGAACGTGACATTTCTGCACAAGAGACCTGCCATATGTTACAAAAATTGCCTCTTCTTAATTCAATCCAACAATACGTTTGCTTGAATGTTGGAAAAAAGACATGGTTCCATATAAACAAAGATGATACTAATGAAGAGCTACCAACAAACTATATTCACTGCTATATGCAGAGGCCTCCAAAGTTAGGTTCTTTATCCCTAATTGACTCAGTCCACCTATATACACACTCACAGAAGTTCAAAAACGCTAAATGGAAACCAAGGCACCAGCCTATAGTTGTCCTTGCTTACCCATTATTCAAGATTACTCATGTTGAAGATACAGAGATATTTGAGACATTTTTTTGTACTGAACTTATGTTATACAAACCTTTTCAGGACATACAAACAAATATAGGTCTTCTTAAACAAGAGATCATAGAAAAGTGGAAACTTTTCAAAATTCCCCTATCTGCATGATCATTCAAGGCACAACTGGCACTGGCAAATCCTTCTTGATAAATTGTATTCGACAACAAATGAAAACCTCTTTTGTTGGACCTAATAGTTGCTTGCTCACATTGGCTCCTACAGGTGTTGCTGCATAGAACATATGTGCCTCTACAATCCATACAACACTTTGGATTCCCATAAAGGATATGAATACTTTGCAAGGGAAGCAATTGACATTATTCCAAGAACAATTTAAGTATATTCAATATATTTTGATTGATGAAATGAGTTTTCTAGGCCCAATGTTGCTACTGAAAATTGATAGCCAGTTGTACCAAGCATTCCCAGATAACTAGATAGATCCATTTGGTGATGTTTCTATGATCCTTCTTGGTGATCTTGCCGAGTTTCCACCTGCTATGGATACACCTATTTATGATTCATGCTTATCGGTTATAGCCCTGTGGCACACTTTCACGGTCTCAATAACCCTAAACACTATCTTTCGCCAAAAAGGAGATAGCCATTTGCAACGAAAGTTTCAGGAAATTCTTCTCCATATAATAAATTATGAGGTTCTCCACAATGATTGGGAAGAGCTTATGAAACAAACTAATAAAATGATCTCAGACAAAGAAAGAGAACAATTAGATATTGCTACAGATTTGTTTTCCACAAATTACTTGGTCACATTCCACAACAAAAAAATGATCACACAGTTAAATCTACCCATAGCCATTAACATTGCTTGAGTGGCACAACAACAAGCATCTGATCATGGAGATGATGACCAGCTTCTCCCAGAATTGTGACTTTGTGTTAGTGAACAGGTGATGCTAACAATAAATTTGTGGATTCAAGATGGCCTAGTGAATGGATCCCTTGGTGCTGTTACAACTATTGTGTACAATTCACATTCTAAACTACCAAACCCACTTGAGTATGTTTTTTTTCGCTTTCAAAATTACATTGGTCCACCATGGGACCCAGAACATCCAAGAGACATCCCCATCCCAACTATAATTTAGGGGAGTCGAACATAAATTCCACTCACTATGGCATGGGGAATCACAATACATCAAGCACAAGGCTTAACATTGGATAGAGCAACAATAAACATAGGGAGCAAAGATAGGAAAGGGTTGAATTTTACAACTATTCCACATGTAAAATTAATTGATAGACCCCGTATTGATCCACCTTTCTCATTTGAGAGATACTCTAGGCTTGGCACCAACAAATACATTGCTCGTTATCACAGTGAAGAGACACGGTTGGAACAACTACAACCCTTTCCAAATGCTTCTAGTTGCACCACGTAGGCTGACTTATAGAAAGGCTCCAAGATAATTATTCTTGCATGTGCCTCATCTTGTGTGCCATCGCCTTCTCAAGCATTTCCTAAGTTGAATCTTTAAAAAACATACCATGTAATAATTTCTACACAATGGGTACAATGCCAAAGATGCACAAAGATACTACACAAAAATAACTAGAGGGTACAACTTGTACATGCCAGTTCCATGTTTTGATGATTCTAATCTATTAATCTGCCGACTTCTTGTTCTAAGATTTCTTTATGTGATGAACTATATGGCATTCAAAACAATACACTCTTTTCTATATTCCATTTTCCTATCTTTGCTTAAGTTCTTTAAAATTGCATGATGTCAAATTTTTATTGGCATACCTAGAATTCTCTTCCAACTAATTTTAACATATAATGGTCTAAACATACAGTTACACTTCTTACACATTAATACATATGCAAATGCAAACAACTTGGGTTGTCAAAGATGCAAGGAGAATAGAACCAACAATAACTAGAACCCTAAAGTTCTATAAGTCAATAATGTCTTTAAAAAATTCCAATATATTAAACTATATATGCACATGTTGTAGATGCATTCTAAACAAAATTTCTCTTTCATTTCACTAATACGTTTAAAATCCTGCAACCATGTTGTGTTTTCTATTCTCATAGCCTATATACATTGACTTCTCACATTTCTCCTCTGTGCTTTCCTTCCAAAAAATTTAATGTCTTGTTGTTACCTTTTCTATTACATTTATTTGATTCAAATTGCTACAATTGTTTGTCTATAAAATTGATGCAGGAGCATCTAGTGGTGTAAGGGCAATCCTGCATCACCCAAAAATATGTTTTCCTTTACATTTCCTTTTGTTAGGTTTTTGTAGATTTCTTTTCATTTTTGGATACCCTTTTCGTCGAATAAGAGTTCCCAACTTTCAAAATTGTATTTTTGATTTTTCTGCTCAATTTCTATTTTTAGCAGTTTTGAATTTGAAGGTGTGAGGAAAAAATTTATGGGAAGCTTTAGGATAGAAAAATAAGCACTTTGGTGAAAGAATCAGGTCAAGATAATTCCCAGTTTGAAAGTTATTCAAGTTTCAGTTTCTACTTTTTGCCCTGGAAAATCTTTCGAGTTGAGTTTGAGGCACTAAACGGTCCCTTACAAGCCCAAAAATTGTCAGAACTGGCAGTGCTAGTTCTTAGCGCGTTCTTCACTCTGAGACCTTTCTAACGGTTCAAACAGTTTGAAAAACAGAGTCCCGAATCAAAAGTTATCGCTTTCGGAAGTTGGTCAATTTTTGGAAAATTGCCAATTTTCGAATTAGGACTCAAATTTTAAATTTCAAATTTTATTTTTGGTGCCAAACCA